>JAVYIG010005934.1:0-127385 GCA_035222895.1 Strongylocentrotus droebachiensis
TGAGGGGGAAACTGAATTCAGACAAGGATTAAGAGTCGAAAACAGTAAAACGAATCGTCTTCTTTCCCTAATAATTTAATGAAACGTCAAAGCAATGATTAAGAGTAGAAATCAGTACAACGAATCGTCTTCATTCTCTAATAATTTAATGAAACATCAAAGCTTCCGCGCTTCGCGCGGGAGGGGGGGGGGGGAACTGAATTCAGACAAAGATTAAGAGTAGAAATCAGTAAAACGAATCGTCTTCTTTCTCTAATAATCTAATGAAATGTCAAAGCTTCCGCGCTAAGCGCGGGATGGGCGAAAATGAATTCAGACAAGGATTAAGAGTAGAGAACGGTACAACGGATCGTCTTCTTTCTCTAATAATTTAATGAAGTATCAAAGCTTCCGCGCGCGGAAGGGGAAAAACTGAAAAATAACATAGTTCCTGGCCCCGGGTTTACAGGGTGAAATTTGTAGACATTGGGACATTGGCATTAATATATTTGTCGGTAATTGGTGGCTCGTTTTGTAGGTAATCGGTGGCCTTTATACACCCCCCCCCCCCTCCCCAACTGAAAAAGATCTAGCGACGCCCCTCATAACAACACAGTTTATACACTCGAGATAATCTTTAGTACAACTGGTGAAGTACCGGACCTCTGTCTTTGTGCAATGTGCGGCAACGAAGCATATTATACAACGTCTCACGACGTGACAGATCACCTTTCTCTAACTTCTAACCAAGCAGAAGGCCTCGTTTTTTCCAGGAAGTGCCGGTGGACATTAATGCGCCAAATGTGGTTCTCAAATTGAAAAAGATCCCTACTCTCGGAGGGGTAGGAGAAAGCAATTTTACGTCATATTACTCCAGGAAGTGCCTGAAAATGCGTCTAATGTGGTTCTAAAATTGCAAATGCTTCCTACTCCCCCTTCCTAACCCCCTCCCAGACCCACCCCCACTTGGTTCCGCTCCCTCGCCGCTAAAGCCTCGCTCTGTCGCTTCATCAGGTTTTTTATAGTTTTTTGTTTATAATGTATTTCACCCCATGCCATTTCGTGCCCCCCCCGTAAGAAATGCCTGGATCCACCACTGATGCCCATACCCATTGACCTTGGGGGGCTCCGCCCCTTGACCCCCTAGACCCCACTTTGAAAAACGTTCAGCGGGGCCTGCATGTTAGAGTGGGGTGATGCGGATTTTTTGGTCAGCCCTCCCAAACGTTTTTGCTCATTACGCCACTGAGTTTCAGAGCCCGCTTTAAATACGTAGATCAATACAGGTTTTAAGCCTGGCGATTCCAAGTATTTTAGGGGTTTATCTGTACTCCATTTATCTCAAAACACGACATATAACATCAGTTTCAAGAAATCGTCGCCTCGATTCCTCTTTTCATCATTTTCTATGATTATTTTAATACTTCGCAGGGGATTGGAGCCCGTCATAAAGTTTCGGAGCCCGCTTTAGCTGTACATAGATCAATACAGGTTTTAAGCCTTGCCATTCCAAGTATTTTAGGGGTTTATCTGTACTCTATTTATCTCACAACACTCGTAATTTATATATCATCAACTACAATACATTTATATAACATCAATTACAACACATCGTCACCTCATTTTCCTTTTTTCATCATCTCTATGATTATTTTGATACTTCGCAGAGGATTGGAGCCCGTCATAGAGTTTCGGAGCCCGCTTTAGCTGTACGTACATTGTCAATACTGGTTTTAAGCCTGGTGATTCCAAGTATTTTAGGGGTTTATTTGTAATACATTTTATCTCAGAACACTGCATAAGTTATATAAGATCAGTTTCAACAAATCGTCACCTCATTTTCCTCTTTTCATAATTTTCTATGATTATTTTAATACTTCGCAGGGGATTGGAGCCCGTCATAAAGTTTCGGAGCCCGCTTTAGCTGTACATAGATCAATACAGGTTTTAAGCCTTGCCATTCCAAGTATTTTAGGGGTTTATCTGTACTCTATTTATCTCACAACACTCGTAATTTATATATCATCAACTACAATACATTTATATAACATCAATTACAACACATCGTCACTTTCTTTTCCTTTTTTCATCATCTCTATGATTATTTTGATACTTCGCAGAGGATTGGAGCCCGTCATAGAGTTTCGGAGCCCGCTTTAGCTGTACGTACATTGTCAATACTGGTTTTAAGCCTGGTGATTCCAAGTATTTTAGGGGTTTATTTGTAATACATTTTATCTCAGAACACTGAATAATTTATATAAGATCAGTTTCGACAAATCGTCACCTCATTTTCCTCTTTTCATCATTTTCTATGATTATTTTAATACTTCGCAGAGGATTGGAGCCCGTCATAGAGTTTCGGAGCCCGCTTTAGCTGTACGTACATTGTCAATACAGCCTGGCGATTCCAAGTATTTTAGGGGTAGTATTTGTACTAAATTTTATCTCAGAACACTGCATAATTTATATAAGATCAGTTTAAACAAATCGTCACCTCATTTTTCTCTTTTCATCATTTTCTATGATTATTTTGATACTTCGCAGAGGATTGGAGCCCGTCATAGAGTTTCGGAGCCGGCTTTAGCTGTACGTACATTGTCAATACAGCCTGGCGATTCCAAGTATTTTAGGGGTAGTATTTGTACTAAATTTTATCTCAGAACACTGCATAATTTATATAAGATCAGTTTAAACAAATCGTCACCTCATTTTTCTCTTTTCATCATTTTCTATGATTTTTTTAATACTTCGCAGAGGATTGGAGCCCGTCATAGAGTTTCGGAGCCCGCTTTAGCTGTACGTACATTGTCAATACAGGTTTTAAGCCTGGCGATTCCAAGTATTTTAGGGGTATATTTGTAGTAAATTTAACTCAGAACACTGCATAATTTATATAAGATCAGTTTAAACAAATCGTCACCTCATTTTCCTCTTTTCATCATTTTCTATGATTATTTTAATACTTCGCAGAGGATTGGAGCCCGTCATAGAGTTTCGGAGCCCGCTTTAGCTGTACGTACATTGTCAATACAGGTTTCAAGCCTGGCGATTCCAAGTATTTTAGGGGTATATTATTTTGTAGTATCTCAGAACACTGCATAATTTATATAAGATCAGTTTAAACAAATCGTCACCTCATTTTCCTCTTTTCATCATTTTCTATGATTATTTTAATACTTCGCAGAGGATTGGAGCCCGTCATAGAGTTTCGGAGCCCGCTTTAGCTGTACGTACATTGTCAATACAGGTTTTAAGCCTGGTGATTCCAAGTATTTTAGGGGTAGTATTTGCACTAAATTTTATCTCAGAACACTACACAATATATATAACATAAGTTTAAACAAATCGTCCCCTCATTTTCCTCTTTTCATCATTTTCTATGATTATTTTAATACTTCGTAGAGGATTGGAGCCCGTCATAGAGTTTCGGAGCCCGCTTTAGCTGTACGTACATTGTCAATACAGGTTTTAAGCCTGGCGATTCCAAGTATTTTAGGGGTATATTAAGTAAATTTTATCTCAGAACACTGCATAATTTATATAAGATCAGTTTAAACAAATCGTCACCTCATTTTCCTCTTTTCATCATTTTCTATGATTATTTTAATACTTCGCAGAGGATTGGAGCCCGTCATAGAGTTTCGGAGCCCGCTTTAGCTGTACATAGATCAATACAGGTTTTAAGCCTTGCCATTCTAGGTATTTTAGGGGTTTATTTGTAATACATTTTATCTCGGAACACTAAATAATTTATATAACATCAGTTTTAACAAATCGCCACCTCATTTTCCTCTTTTCATCATTTTCTATGATTATTTTAATACTTCGCAGAGGATTGGAGCCCGTCATAGAGTTTCGGAGCCCGCTTTAGCTGCACATAGATCAATACAGGTTTTAAGCCTTGCCATTCCAAGTATTATAGGGGTTTATCTGTACTCTATTTATCTCACAACACTCGTAATTTATATATCATCAACTACAATACATTTATATAACATCAATTACAACACATCGTCACTTTCTTTTCCTTTTTTCATCATCTCTATGATTATTTTGATACTTCGCAGAGGATTGGAGCCCGTCATAGAGTTTCGGTGCCCGCTTTAGCTGCACATAGATCAATACAGGTTTTAAGCCTTGCCATTCCAAGTATTATAGGGGTTTATCTGTACTCTATTTATCTCACAACACTCGTAATTTATATATCATCAACTACAATACATTTATATAACATCAATTACAACACATCGTCACTTTCTTTTCCTTTTTTCATCATCTCTATGATTATTTTGATACTTCGCAGAGGATTGGAGCCCGTCATAAAGTTTCGGAGCCCGCTTTATAGCTGTACGTTGATCAATACAGGTTTAAAGCCTGGCGATTCCAAGTATTTTAGGGGTATATTTTGAAAACTGCATAATTTCAGTTTCAACAAATCGTCACCTCATTTTCCTCTTTTCATGATTTCTATGATTATTTTAATACTTCGCAGAGGATTGGAGCCCGTCATAGAGTTTCGGAGCCCGCTTTAACTGTACGAGTTATTATTCATTATAAGAATAATCGAGAGTAATCTATAAACTCTAATTATCTTCTGAAACCTCAATTTGAACATTTCGTATTTTCTCTTCCTCATCATCATTATGATTATTTTAACAGTTAATAATAATAAACTATTATAGAGAGTAGGAGCCTGATATAATATTATATTATAGTGTTCATTTATTTCTAATCACGGGCTCAAAGGTCAGATGGGTAAAAAGTTTTTTTTTTAAATAAACCTTCATAACTGTTCTTCACAGTTAAAAGATAATTTGAACCCTTGGTCCTTTCCTCCTCAAACTTTGGGTACTTTAAATATAGGTGATACTAGATTGCCTGTCATAGAGTTAGGCGTTTTGCTAACGTTCGTAACCATGTGCGTTATATGCACAGAGTTCGGCGTTCTGCCAAAGAGATGTACAGTTCTTACTCGTAACTGTGCTGAGCATTATACTCGTCACTGTGCTGGTATTGAGTATGGCATAGAGAAACTTAGCTGTATGGGCAGGCGCTCGCGCGCTCGCACGCACAGCTCATGAATAATAATGAGAGAATCTTGGAGCCCATATAGTGTCGACCGAATTAGGGTAGCCTACACTTCAGTACAAAACTAAATAGGTCTAGATCCAAGTCCCACATATTCATTTTCATGGGTGTTGGAAAATGAGTTTGAAAGTGTTACTATTGCGATCAAACTACTCACCTGAACGTGCCACCCTGTGAGCCACAGGTAGACAGCCACAATATCCACAACGAGGAAACTGTGGGTCCTGCTCAAAGACGTCGCAATCATGACAATTTTGGCAGGGCCCACGCCTCATAACGTACCCCATCTTCATGCCCCGGCTTGATGCCGAGCCTAGCCCGATATACACGCTGAGGTGCAGCTAGCGGATGCGCCGTACAGACTATACGTTCTGTTGTTATCTCTCTCTCTCTCTCTCTCTCACACAGATTTTTAGAAGTCCGTACTGCCGCCGTACTGGGAAGGGAGTGCATGGGACTCAATGTTTTTACTCATGAAATAATCCTGAATGAGCTTTCAAAACTAGCAGGAATTTCTGAAATCTGATCGCGGGGTTTCATCAATTTTTCTATGTTCAACTTCAAGATATTTTATAACCCCCTTTTTTAATTACAAAGAGATGAGAGAAAAACACCCCCTTTTTAAAGAAATCTCCGGGTGAAAGTCAAATACACCCCCTTTTTTTACATTTCTCGGGCCGGACTTTGTTGCACGAAAAGTACCCCTTTACCGGACATTTTGGCAACACGCATGCGGTCATTTTGAAACCTGAGTGGGGGGGGGGGGGGGGGGGGGCCGGGGTCGCGCCCCCCGCGGAGCCTTAGCGTATTACTTATAGTGATAGGTATCTTCCATGTAGCGGGAGCGATGAGATTATCATTTTCGAAATGATGTATGCATATGATTTTACTCATTATTACTTCCATGAATAATTGATGGCTTCATTGTTACGGGTTTAATAGACATATTCTATTAATATGAAATAAAAATGGAAGAAAAGAAATGTAACTCTGAATTTGAACTCATGTATGCAGACCTGCATGTATGCAATATATAACAACTGTTTGAAATAAGTTATTTTATCGCTCTTACAGATATTCCAGGCAAATTCAAATTCGAATATCACCCGCTTCAACTCGGTTCATCTGGTCACTCCATGTCGTTTCATTCGGATTTACATTAACGGATCGCATAACTACCCGGCCATGAGATTTGAAATTTATGGAGATGCCATGCTTAAACGTGAGTTCACTTTTTATTTTCAGTTTTGGATTTATTTCAAAATACGATTGATGTATTAATGATATCATTTAAACATCTAAAAACTCTATACTGCGGTAGGTCTTGATCAATCCCAAAGTAAGCGGAATGATTCAAATGTTAAGTTTAAAACAATTATTCTCTTTCCTTTTTTTCTTGCAGGTGCCATTCGTATAGAATCTCTTGATCTAAGAACTGACTCAGTTCGAGAAGGAGAACCCAATAATATTACCTTCGATGTCCAAGTGAAATTTCTTCAAAATAACTTGCCTGACATCGTGGATATTGATGACGTTCAAATCGTACTCAAAGCCAGGCTCATCCTCGATGGGCTCATGGACGCAGAACAAGAGTGGACATTCCCAAGGATCAACGAAACATCTGGAAAATTAACACTAAACGAATTAAATAAATATACAGTAGATTTCGATAACAACACCATGGACATTGATTTGAAAGGCGGTCCGACATGCGAAAATGGCATGCGATTTTGTGTAGAGGCATTTGCACAAATTGCTGCCACTGGACTTCCCGTCAGCCATAATGCAACATCGACTGGTCAGAAGTGTGGTTACATTAAATGTCTGAGTAAGTACGACATTTGGTACTTCGTAATAAATAGTATTTGTTTCCTCATATTAAAATATATGTAATGCAAACAACAACAACTAGGGGCGGCGAAGCGTTTTCCAAAGGGAGGGGGGCACCAACAAACAAGGGCAATTTCCGCAAAAAAAAGGCATTTACAAAGGGAAATCTTAAAGCGAAAATATACAATTTTTAGACATTGGTAAATACCCCTACATTATATTTGTTTGAATATTTCGTTACATGGTCCAATAATTGCTTAAGGGCCTATCTCACTGAGCGGCGAATGCTTGCGAACGTAGCGAATTTGGGGTTTCGCCAGAGTTTGTAAAATGTTGTAAAAGGTTGCAAGAAAGATCGCAAACAGTTTTCTTTGTTGTAAACAGTTTTTATTGTCGCAAAGAAATTTTGAACATGTTCAAAATTTCTTTGCGAATTTTTTTTCCGCAAACGTTTGCAAACAGTTGTAAGCGTTTGCAAAACAGTTGCAAGCGTTTGCAAAACAGTTGTAAGCCTTTGCAAACGGTTGTAAGACGGTGTCGCTCTTTGTTATCGCCAGTTCTCTATGTTTCACCAATGCTAGCGACAACGTCACCATATGGTTCCTGTATAAAATCGACCCATTGGGTACAAGGAGTTAGCAAAAGGTCTCAAACGTTCGCAAATAGTGGCAAAGGATTGGCAAATAGTTGCTAATCTTCGCAAAAACTGTCGCTAACATTTGCTTACAGTCGCTAATAGTCGCCAACTGCCTTTTGCAAACACGTCCGGAAACATTCGCTCAAATATTGTTAATTGTCGCTAAACGTCACTAAACGTCGCTGATTTTCGCCAACATTCGTCAGAAAAGTTGGCGAATCCAAATTCGCAACGTTCGCAAGCATTCGCCGCTCAGTGAGATAGGCCCTTTAATGGGGTATTTCACTGAGCGGCGAATGCTTGCGAATGTAGCGAATTTAGGGTTTCGCCAGGGTACGTAAAAGGTCCCAAACATTCACAAATAGTGGCAAAGGATTGGAAAGTAGTTGCCAATCTTCGCAAAAACTGTCGCTAACAGTCGCTAATAGTCGCCAACTGCCAAAATTTGCTTCGTTCGTAAGCATTCGCCGTTTAGTGAGATACCCCTGAGGTCAAAGTGCGAACATATTACATGTTATAAAGAGGGAAACACAATCCTGATGGGGTTTTAAGCACAATCAAATCATGAAACACAGAAAAGACCTTGATAAGAAACTTGATTATATCGACCATATATACGAGTGAGCGTAATGAGCGAGATTTTGGGAATTAAAGAAAAAGTTGCTCTCAATCGCTTTCAGTCAGGGGCACAAAGGAAGGGGGCATTTATTAGAAGGGAAAAGGACCCTTTAATACTGGAAAAGAAAAGGAGCACGTGTCAAAGTAAAGCAAAAAGGGCAAGTATCAGAGGTGAAAATGGGCCACTTCTCGTACATCAAAAGGGGCACTCACCAGAGATGAAAAAAGGCATTTATCAGATTTCAACAGGGGCGATTTTTATAGGTAAAGGGGGCACTTATTAGAGGTGGTAAGGGGAACTTATAAGAATGTAGAATGGCACCTATTCGAAAGAAAAAGGAGCACTAATCGGAAGTAAAAGGGGGCATTTTCAGGGTACTTTAATAAGTGGGGGGGGGGGACACTGTGCCCCTGGCCCCATCCCCTTGAGCACCACCTCAGACAACAACAACAACTACTACTACTACAACTACAACAACGACAACATATAGTATCGAGTATGTGGGAGTTTCAGGTGGTCTTTATTCAGAGATTATTATTTCTTTTGGTATTCTGTAGTCATTGGTGTACTTCTATTTGGGGTCTTAAGCAAACTTACCGACCCAAGTATAATTGTGTTGAAAATTTAAATATGATTAAATCTTGTCCCTATTTGGGTCCTGTACAATCTTATGAATTATCGAAAATGTAGTGTTTCGAGAAATTCTCCCGATTGGGCTACGAATCTGCTATAAATCGTAGAGACGTCTTACAGTAGTCGCACGACTATCCATCGCCTATAACAAAACAGTCGTACAGTGTAGGTTCTTTTTACAGCTAGATCCAGCATTTACATTAAGTATTTTCTTTTTCTCATCATCTTTCATTTTTCATTTCCTATGTTTTTAGGTCCTCTTAAAAGCACAGATGTATCCACATCAACCTTGATTTTATCTGAAAACGCTGTGAATAACGTCACAATCAACATAACATCACGCTTCAATTGGAATTTGACCAGCCTTGACGAATGGTACTGCCAACTGTCAATGGAATACCGGTATAATCTGGAAAACTCCCTGTGTCGTAAAGAGATGACATTCAACTATTCCAATAATAGATATTCAGCCTACCAGTCTCTGGATAAAATCGATCTTAGTGTTGACCATTCGTGTTCGATCCAAAGGTGCCCTTCGGTGTATGCGGGAAGCACATTACAATTCTGCACCACACTATATCTGGAACGGAAATCTGCAAACAATGTTTCATACATTAGTTCTAACAACAGTCTCTGCAATAATGTTACCTTCCAAAGTAAGTACAGTTATGATGATAATGAAACGAGTGAACGAATGCAACATATTTTCATGATTGGAGAACACAAAAATAACAGAATTTTTTTATTTGAATACCATGGTCCCTGAATATATTGTTAGGCCTAAATAATTAGGCCTAAAAAGAACAAGATGTTGTATTGCCCTTTAGGTGCCAAAACATGGGTCGGTCGGTCGGAAATTCTTTTCTTTTTTTTAACTTTTTTTTTTCTTCTCCCTCTTTGGGCTGATATTTTTCAGTTTTGAATGCTTTAATATTGTTTCTTCTTCTAAAAACGGTTTAAAAAAAAATCTTATTTAAAAAGCCGACCGCAGATTTCAAAGATTTTTGGGTCGGTCGCAAAGGGCAATACAACATCTTCTTTTTAGGCCTCATGTGCTGGTAATCCTGCTTTTTCACGTACAAATTAAATTAAAGGAATGGAGCGAGAGAGAGATCATATGCAGGAAGAAAGAAATAAAAGAGAGAGAGACAGAGAAAGTAGACAGTAGCTTTTTCTTTACTAGTGAAAAGGGTACAAATAAAAAATATATAATACTCCGTATCCGGTGATGCTATCCAGTTGACTATATCAATTTCAGATAAGACTGAATGCCCAGGCAATACACCTACACCTCGTACAAATCCCACTTTAGACCGTGACGTGGTGTCAGCTATAAGCCTTGCCATGAATACACAATCCACACCACAAGCTGATTTGGTAAGTGTAAACTTGATCTAACGCTTGTTGCACACGAGGCGTAATTTTCAATTGCGTTATTACCATGGCGCTTATAAAACCTGTGATTGCAATTAATCCATACGTTAACAAACTAACGGACTGTGTGAACTGTTCATTGTCCAGTCGCTACTTGGACCTTGACACCCTAACGTGGAGCGTTAAAGAACGCATCAGTCGCTGACGCAGTGCTACGTCAGGCAAATGACGCATCGGGTGCAAAGGGTACAATCGACCAGTTAACAAATGTGTTTGGCTTCCATGCATACCTCTTGAAAAAAAGTTTGACCTAATGGTCTTACCCTGCTAGATGAGAGCCTGCACAAAGCAATTAATGTTTGCAAAGTGGATTCGATAATGTTGCACACTGCAAACGGGGCGTCGATCCACTGACGTAGGACTGCGTTCTATGATTGCTTTCTCTTCATTATTCGGACGATGCCATATATTACCTTTAGTGCATCAAAGACTGCGTCATCTTTTATTGCCGAAAGTATGTCTTGAGCTTTTTTGTTTTGTTTCCTATTTTAAAGCCCCACTGTCCTACGTGTAGCTACTTGCTCCCTCTATATAGAAAACTTCCTCAATCGGTGCCTGTTGGTCCCCCATGATCCTCTCTTTCGTATGTTAGTTGAGAGCTGAGTTGATGAGATATCCACCTGTCATCGACCTGGCTGAGTGGTCTCATCCCTTCTGGCCCAGTAGTATTGACTTTCTTTAATATAATATATGGCGTAACCAGTATATAGCCCCCGCCCAGACCCAGGAACCCCTCCCCCAAACACAAAATCAATGCAACTTGTAATAAGCTCATGGCGCTGTACAAATGATTCCACCTCTCCTTAAATTGGGCGGATTACATCCCCAGTTAATCAAGACCTGGTTTCGCTACTGTAAGAAGGTTTACAATTTTCATTTATTTGCAGCAAAAGGACACCCTAAACAAGATGTTGGATTCTGTCCTAGACGGGAATGACGCGTCTTCTGTCATCACAAACGAGGTAAAACAGGAAAAGATCAAGCAGGTCGCTGAGAGTCTTGATGATCTTCGGCCTTCTAATCTTGACACCCACCCCTTCATAATTGAGCGAGAAGGCATTAGTAAGTTGAATATCAATTATCATTGATGGTTATACAATGCCAGAGAATAATAACCAAGAGGATTAACGTCAATATTTTAAAATAAGGCCGAAAGATCTTTAAACAATTTTTGGAATAACCTTGTTGGAAACATGACTGGAACCTAAGTATCATGTTTGTCGCCTTGGATCTAGCGTGAGAGATCTGAAATTCATGACGTTAGCAGACTAGTTGGTATTTCTGATTTCAAATCATACTAAAGTTTGTCCTCTGTTTGTTAGGCTAGATCGTAGGTCCCTTATTAAACAATGTACGTGTTATTCGTTTGGTTAAGATGCGATTCTATTTTGAATTACCATTATCATTGAATGATGTAGTTGAGAAGACATTTTGAAAACGATTTTGAGTTATGCATTTTCATCCGTCTTTTTATTTTTCTAACGGATGCATGTTTGCGGTGAAACACAGTGTGTTATTTCATGACATTTCCTTGTAAATGTTTTTTGTTAGTTAATATTTTTTCTTCTTTATATCTCTGGTAGTAATCCAAGCTCAAATATTTGACGGAAATGAAGAACAGGTTTCTATAGAATTTGGTGCTGGTCGTCGAGCTCCTGCTGTTAAGATCCCATTGTCTTCTATCATCTCAGGTAAGGAAAATAACACGATCGCAACTAGTCTGCCGTAAGGCACACAAGGCGTCATTTGCTGACGCAGGAATGCGTCATTGACTGGTGTGTCCTTTGACGCACCAGGATAGAATGCTATCTAAGATAAAGTAAATGCAAAATGTAACAGTTTAAGCATAGGCATGAATCATTGACGTGCGTGCTGCGTCAATAATCACTGGTGTGATTAGGGCAGGTATAATAACGCAATGAAAATGACGCCTTGTGTGCGACCGGCCCATGATGGCATAACTTTTTTCTTCTTCTGGGATCACTGCACTGCATCCTGCAGAAGTAGTGTATTCGTATTACACACAGCTTTTCAATTCTACACACTCCCCACATGATGGGTTGTACTGGTGAATTATACATTAGCCCGGATCTACAGGGCCTATAATTCTCACCAATCTTGGAGAATGATAAAAAATATAAAACTAATCCAACGAAATCTAACACAGATATTGATATATGATGGGTAGATTGGTGAAAAACTAAAAAGACAGTTGATAAATGACTACATTGGTGCCAGCAAGAAGTGTCTTTACTATTTTAGACTTGACCTAAATTTGAAATCAAGGGTCTTTAAAAATGTTAATTATGGGCATGCGCAGAGAACTGAGTTGTAAAAGTGTTGATTTTTGATCAAAACACCTACAAGGGAACTCGCACTAATCTGACTAAATCCATCTGCATGTAAACTACTGCTTGTATTATATTTAAATAATACAATTTAATTTTTTCAGAAAATGCGTCTACCACGATTTCTGGTGTATTTGCTGTACTCTCAGGAAAATTCTTCGACTTTACCAATGCATCTGTTGCTGGAAGAAAGAGGTAATGCACTACTTTCTGCTTCAACTTTGGAACCTCAAATTTGAGACAGAATCGTAACATACAATTTTCTTTCCAAAAATCTCTGTGTTTAATTGTGATTCAATGTAGTCTGCACCATGAAATTGCGATATGTGGTACAGTTCTGTTCTAAATTAGGATATAACAATTATTCCATCATCATTATTAGCTTTTGTCTTTTAATTCACTATTACCTTTCAATATTGAGCTTCAACGCATGTGATGTATACTAATAAATATCCCTGCTTAGCGAGACAAGGGATAAGTCAACAGACAGTCCATTGTTTTATTTCATCCTGTTTATTGCATTAAACAAAATTGTTTGCTTTTGACTTGTTCTGCGAAACATGCTTCAGTTTCCAACAGTATTGCAGTTTACAATTACGATCGTACATAGAAAGCACGATGGTGTTTAATTTCATTAAGAGGTGAAATCATTTCTTCGAGAAAAAAAAAACCTATTCCACTGTTAATGCAAATTCGAAAGGCAGATTATAAACTTGTCATCTTTCATTAGGAAACTAAATGTACTATTATACTGCAATTTTAATTTAACATGAACTCCTAACATTTCTGCGTGTTTCTGCAGTATTGCTTAATATTATTAGTTAATCACTTTCCGTTATACTTTCTGGCGGTTTATTTCTCAGATTTTCTCAATATATTCCTTAAGATTTCGTCCGTGCTCACGATTATGACTATCGTAAGCACCCTGGCCGATAATAAGGTTCTTACTTTGGAGGATATTTTATTTATATATATTTTGTTTTGTTTCGTAATGAATGAATTGAATCAATAGTGAATGAGGTTATTATTTTCTTTTCTCACTTTGATTTTGCAGCCTTGGAGAACTGAACTCAGATATTTTGGTCATTTTGATCTCGGGAATAACCACAACCCCCTTCACGGAAAATGTCACGTTGAAACTGCCTTTGATGAAGGTACGTTAATCCAGTGCATTTTCTTAAATTTGTATTATGTGTGTTACTTCAGATGAGAGGGGTAGTCCCGATGTGCTAGAATGTAACAAGCTACTTTCCTCACTGCTAGACACACTCACACGCACACCAAACTATGTGATAATGTTTTAGGGAACGACATTCAATTGAACACTGACCAATTTTCACAAGACTTTCGAACATAACAATGAGGTATAATATAATGCGAACATGTTCCGTCTGGTACATTCAACAGGATATTGATATTGCTCTAGAGATTATTTTTAGAAAGTCTTTGCAATTGTGTTATACAATACAGAATACACCTATTCATTTATTTTCATTCCAGTTATTTTTTTTTCTTCATTTCTAAACATAAAATAAAACAAAATAGTATGCTGACAATCAAGAAATATACAACATAACATGGATCATAAAGAACTAACAATAGCTTAAAATTGTAAGTACAGGAAATTGCATTATTCAAATTTCTTGAACATCGAAATGAAAGGGGGAAAAGGCCAGATGTCTAGAAGGTGGAAGGAATATTTTGCTTTCTCTTCCCCATCCCCCCTCACCCTCTCACTCCCCCATCCTTTTATTCCCAAAATAATCGATTCACTTAGATGAATATTCTCCACATCATGCGGCTTGCTTTGATAAACAGTTTCTCTGGTGCTGTGGCTGCAGCGAGGTCGATAAAATAAATCAAAAGTCTGAACAAAGGCTTCTACGGGAATTTGTATCTTTAATTGGAGTAATCATGTCGTTCCAGTAAATTCCGTGAAAACTGTTGATAAATCACAGATAAAGAATAATAAATATAAGTATATCATAGCATCATCGATATAGCAATAAACACAGTTTCTTTAAGAAACTCATTTAATAACCCCAGACACTATTCTAGTCCATATGTATTAAATGGTTTTACATAAATACAAATCACACTACAAGTGTCTCAACTAGACTTCACTATATCTTGAATAAACGATGAACTAAACAATTATAAATTCTGAATCTCTACTTAGTGCTTCAGCACTCTCATAATATATCATCAAATTATTTAACAATATCTTCACTATCATTGTTCTTCAAATCAAATCAAATGTACATATTAAACCAGCATGGGCTTGCATGTCTTACACTACATACTAACATCAACATATCTCAGTATGAAGTACAAAATACACACACTAATTTACACTTTATGTTTCAACAATTCATAGAAATAGATTCAATATACAACAAAACTAACCTCTTTGCCTGACATAATGACAAAACTATGACTGAAATCCCCATGATGCGCTGACAAAAAGGGGATCCTTAGACCTCGACACAACCATGTTCTTGTAGCCTTCTGAGTGTTTGATATCAAGTGGTTATCAATATGTGGCGCTATATTAGGCACCTTGCCTGAGGAAGTGCTATTACAAATATATGTGTATTTATGTCATGCATCAGTAGTACAAGGAACAAATAACTTGGGTGATAACTTATTTAAGTGCAACTGTCACAACATGGCTCCTTTAAATTAAGAATTAATTTACCCTAAGAACGCCATTACAAATAAACAAAATGGCCGACAGCCTCGGCTAAATCTAAAGCATCAGAATACAATTGTAAAGCTAAAAACTTGCATAGCATAATATATGTCGCTTAAATAAATTCAAAATCACACAAGTACGAACAAAGTACTCATGTTATAATACACTGTCCAAAAAATGGAATTAAGTACATAATCGAATAGAAGCATTTAAATGGTGAATCTTAGATTATACATCATATTCTTCAAACAGTCATCCGAAGTCTCTCGGACCCTGAAAAAACAAACAAATGCATAAATTAGATATCAGTATTCTTGACTTGAGTCTGTACTTTGCACATTCACTGAATCAATTTCTTGGTGAATTAGAGTTCAAATTAAAGGCAAATGTCTGCAGTTTGATCATTTAAGTTATAGTTCGTAAATAAAAGTATCGGTCTTCAGTCCTGTGGCTCCTTGGCCGGGAATTCTTCCTGGTCTACGTGTGGAACAAGAAGAACTAGCTTGAACAGGGCGATCAAGGCAACTCGAGGTAATCTGTATCTCCCTCACTCCATCCATGTGGCTTGAAGTAGGTACATTGCATTTGAAGGCAATGAAGTCACACTCCTCTCTCAGAAGAAAGTCCTTCGCTCTTAGGATGCCATCATTGTCTATGAAGGGGTCAAGATGATGCAGATCTAGACGACTGGTGGTCTTACAGTGACGTCTTCTTTCTCTTTCATTGTAGCGTCTATCACCCTCTACTGCTGTCATTATATCGAAGATCTCCCTTTCAGCTTGCAGGGGTAGTTCAGCAGATAGAGGTTCCATCACAACATTCTTGACCCCACCTTTCTCTTCTCTCTTGTCCCATCTTGCATAGCAACGTCTCGGTAAGTAAGATCTGAGGCGTAGACAGTTTGCCACAGCTTTCTTCGTTCGACACCAACTAGAGAGATGATCAAATCGTTCCAACTCGAGCTTGTCTACTTTCTGCACAGAGGCATGGGTCTGACTTGTCACTTCAGGATCTTTAGAAAGATCTACAATTTCATCCTTTCCCTTATCTGGAGTTTCCTTTTGGCCACACCATTGGACCCCAATCTCTTTCTCGAAGGGGAGATGATCATGCAGAAGATTCAATTCTTTAACTTCCTTGGCTCTATCTTCTGTTGCTACTGCTTTCAACCCATCATCAACATAAATGTCTTGCCTGAACGTCATGTCATTCTGCGAAAAGGGTTTCTGTTTCCTATCTGGAGTGAAGTCGGCCTCTAGAAGTTGATCAACATGAAGAGGTGCTTTCTCTTCCTTCATGGTCGCTGAATGAGTAGAGTTCACTTCTGATCGATGTACATTTAGCTGTAGCTCTTCAGGCACAAATCGTACAGTTGTGTGATGGCTCACACCCAAAGGATCATTGTGACTATCGGCATACCCTGCATTTACTGTGCCAACAATGCTCCATCCTAGATCCGTCTGGATTGCATATGGACCTCTATCATCAGGAGAGTGGATAACATCGCGTGGAGCAAGAGCCTTGGCACAGTCGTAGCCGATCAGGAGTCCTATTTCAACATTTTGAAGAGGAGCTATCATGTCAGCAATCCTGGACAGATGTCGGAAGGATCTTGCCATGTCAGGAGTAGGAATGTGATGTCGATCTGCTGGCATGATGTCTCTCGTGAAGGTAGCAGGGAGGCTGATGATCTTTGTGGAGTCGTTGAATGCTTTCACCTGAAGACCAGTCACCTTTTCACTTGCAATTCTCTCATTCGCTTTGGTCATGGTAGAGAGTAGCAGGTTTACCTCTGTTCCTTTAATTCCCATCGCCTCCTTAGTATTCGTGAGAATAAAAGATGTGTCAGATTGTGTGTCCAACAAGGCATACACTAATGTATCCTTGTCGCAGGACTCGTGAGACAGCCACACAGGAACGATCATTGTTGACTTTGTAGTATGACTGGAATCAGAATTTGATGCATAGGATGTTGACTCCAAGGTTTCAATGTTATCTCTTTCTCTGTTTGTAGCATCATGTCGTCTTTCTTTCCACTCATTGTCATGTAGAACAGTGGGATGCTTCCCTCTGCATGAAGAGCATGTATTTCTCTTCGTACATCTCCTTGAAATATGTCCCTTCTGAAGGCAGCCGAAACAGAGTCCATTATCCTTAACAATCTTTCTCTTCTTCTGCATCGTCTCTGAGTTGAAGGAAGAACATTCAGTGAGGTGATGTCGACCCTTGCAGAAGATGCATGAAAAAGTCTCTCTCTCAGCAGAGCCATCTCTCCGATTCTGATGAGTTTCTGTCTGCATAAAGCTGGAAGTAGCTGCTTTCTTCCTTTCATTCGAGGTCTGCAGAGATTGAAGAGATGTTACAGGGTCACAAGCTACTATAGCTTCTTCTTCAATGAAGTCGGTGAAAACAGAAAAGGGTGGGAATGTCCCCCACTCTCGCCTCCAGTGCACGACCTTCCTGCTCCATTTCACGACCAACCAATCTGGGAGTTTCATCAGTAGCTTCCGGTTTTCTCGTTCATCATCAAGATGGCTTAAATGGTGAACATACTTCGAAGCTGTGTCGGACTGCTTCAAAAAGTCTCCAAGTCTCCTTAGACCAAATGCATCTCTGGAACCCACTCTTGGCCAGGAGTCTAGCTTATCACGATAGGCATTGGATACCACAAATGGATCTCCGTATCTCTGCTCCAATACCTTCTTTGCTTCGTTGTATCCTGCAGCATCTCCAATCAAGGAATAACCTTGAACCAGGGATCTCGGCTCACCAGTAAGGTACTTTAAAAGAAAGTAGAACCTTTCTTCGATGGGAATTCCTCGATGCTCGATTAAGGCGTCGTAGCTTCTCTTCCATGATGTATAATCAAGCGGATTGCCTGAGAAATGTCCAGGCTCCGGAAGAGGTAGTCTATTCAAGCAGAGCAGCTCCTTTAAACTGTTGGCGAGAACATCTTCGTTGCTGGGCTTGTCTGCTGGTTGATGACTTACTTCATCATCTTTCTTGGTTGCAGGCTCCATGGGAGAGACGGGTGCTTGTTCGTTGACCCAGTCTCGAACTCTTGGTTTTGCTAAGCGGGAACCAGACTTCGAAGCGTGAGTTCCGCCTTTTAACTGTATGACGATTCGCATGGTCTCTCTCATCAAGGATGAGTGCTCCTCTTCCATCTCATCAAGTCTGTCTTCACCATCATCTTCGAGACTTGCTGAAGGAGCTAAGTCAGCGAGCACTTCTTGAGTAGCTATGGCTTTATCCATAGCTTCCTGTACTTTGTTGCGGGATTCTTTAATCACCTCAGCTTGGATGTCGTCTTCTACAATAAGCTCACGATGCTTATTTGCTATTCTATTCCAGAGTCGAATGGCGACTTTCCATGACTTCACTGCGACATCCGCTTGGTGCTTGATACCCTTCTCTGTGGGTCTTCTATCCCTTTTGCTCGCTTCTTCTCCTTCAGACATGATGACGGTCTCTAGCTAGTGATGGAAGGTTCACTTCTTGGAATGAACCACTCTGCTCGATTTGATGTCATCACACAGGAGAGTTTTCACTGTGGCTGCAGCGAGGTCGATAAAATAAATCAAAAGTCTGAACAAAGGCTTCTACGGGAATTTGTATCTTTAATTGGAGTAATCATGTCGTTCCAGTAAATTCCGTGAAAACTGTTGATAAATCACAGATAAAGAATAATAAATATAAGTATATCATAGCATCATCGATATAGCAATAAACACAGTTTCTTTAAGAAACTCATTTAATAACCCCAGACACTATTCTAGTCCATATGTATTAAATGGTTTTACATAAATACAAATCACACTACAAGTGTCTCAACTAGACTTCACTATATCTTGAATAAACGATGAACTAAACAATTATAAATTCTGAATCTCTACTTAGTGCTTCAGCACTCTCATAATATATCATCAAATTATTTAACAATATCTTCACTATCATCATTGTTCTTCAAATCAAATCAAATGTACATATTAAACCAGCATGGGCTTGCATGTCTTACACTACATACTAACATCAACATATCTCAGTATGAAGTACAAAATACACACACTAATTTACACTTTATGTTTCAACAATTCATAGAAATAGATTCAATATACAACAAAACTAACCTCTTTGCCTGACATAATGACAAAACTATGACTGAAATCCCCATGATGCGCTGACAAAAAGGGGATCCTTAGACCTCGACACAACCATGTTCTTGTAGCCTTCTGAGTGTTTGATATCAAGTGGTTATCAATAGGTGGCGCTATATTAGGCACCTTGCCTGAGGAAGTGCTATTACAAATATATGTGTATTTATGTCATGCATCAGTAGTACAAGGAACAAATAACTTGGGTGATAACTTATTTAAGTGCAACTGTCACAACAGGTGCTTTATAGGTCATGAAATGTAACATAAAATATCCATGACCAAGCTTCCCATGATTCAAACCTTTCCCACAATATAAGGTGGAAGAGAGGGGTTGGGGTAGGAGGAGGGGAGGAGGTGGTGAGAGAGAGAGAGAGAGAGAGAGAGAAAAGAGAGGGAAATTTGGGCTCTATCTCAGTCATACCAATGACACTAACACCCGACCGACAACAGACCAAACAAGAAATTAAAATTAACACGCATGGTCAAATATGTGCATTGAAAAAGATCGCATATCCTGCTGTATAAAGAATAATCGAAGAAAAACAATTAAATTGCTCTATGATATATTACATATATATTATTCATGCTTTTGAAAATCGTTTTGATCAGTTGCACTTGTAACGGCTCCAATCCTTTTAACTTAACCTAATTAATTTGTACATGTCTACAATAATTCTGTGGATGAATGGATGCATTGTCTAATCACCCTTTCTGCCGCAATTTAATATCTGGCAAACAAAAGTACTCAAATCTAATTTTATATTTTTTCCGGCAGGTAAATGATGGATATCAAAGTGTCTTTTGATACAACATCAGTCTGCTAATGGGAGGAAATAAAATGCAATTATCGATTGAACAGCCGTCCTATAATTTGCAATTAATGAAATAGATTGAAGTTTGTGTTATTATGAAGCATATGGAATATGTAATGTGTATGTGTTTAAGGATACCTGTGGTAAAATAGAATTCGAGTTGTATAAAGGTGCTCACATACGGCCAATATCAAGTTTCTAAGCTATAATAGGCCTAGCTCAAGATAAAAAGAATTTTTTAAATTGCATATTAGACTGACTCTTCAACAGCCGTGATCCGCAATTTTAATCGATGCAATGGTTCAAAGAATGACTTAACATCAGTTTCTATTTGATATTTTACTTTATGAATATTTAACATTTGAATTATGTATATAGGTTGAGGTCAACCTTGAAAGAGTACTCGCAATATGACGTGCGAGGTATATTCCGTATCTATGAAAGCGCTCAATCGGTGATTTGCTAATTGGTATATTTTATAGGCTTTACGTATAATACAAATACTTTGACATCAATCATTTTTGACAAACTGCGTTTCACCCACAAAAACTGTAATATCCAAGCAGCACAGTACAGTGGCAAATGAGGTGTGTGTGTGTGTGTGTGGGGGGGGGGGGTGGGGGGGGGGGGTGGGGTGAGGTGCATGGCTGCGCCGCAGACTATTAATATATTTTTGGAATGATTCCAAATTACTAATACTCTGTTGAACATCACTCCATAGTCGGAAAACACGATGGTGGATTTGTATTTTTCTGTATTAAGTTGTTGACGAAATTACATTCACTCTATTATAAAGGGTTGACACTTTTGCTCGCTCCTACGAAGAAGTAGATTGGAAAGTAAATAGAGGCATAAACCCATTTTGGCTCAGTGAATTTCCACCCCTTTATATTAAATTGGATAGGAGGCGATGACATCAAAAGTGAACCAGATTAATTTAATATTATGACTTTATATAGTGCACAAAAATAACGTAAAAAATATTAATATTAATTAATATTTTTAATTGTTCAAAAATATTGCAAACAGTCGTTGATGAACACATGGTAAAGACGATTTGTATCTACCTCTCTATCTCGTGTTATCTATTATTTTGTATTGTTGTGTCCAAGATCCTTAATCTTTAATCTGCATTGATATATATGTATATATATATATATATATATAGGCGTGAAGAAATGGTCTATAGGAACGTGAGACGTAGCTGTATATATGTATATATATATACTATGTATGTATACTCTTCGTTAACATGAAGCAGCCGTTCAAAAGACCTAATTTTCATGTTTTACTCTTTGTCTTCTTCTACTTATCATAATTAGCCTCCTGATGAAGACTACCAACCGACGTGTGCATTCATGATAGAAAGGTAGTTTTAAAATGTTTCCACCCTTCCTCTTTCACCCTCTTATACCCTCTACCTGTCTCTCAGTAATCCCTTTGCGTAATCATACCTCAGTTACGTACACCGTCAGAACGACTCCAAGCCGAAGTTTATGGAAAGAAATGATTGATATAATGTTAACATTATCAAAAGTAATGATAATAAATATTCGTAATAATAATAATGATAATAATAATAATGTTACTATAATAATTACAGTAATAATAAGAAAAAGAAGGAGAAGACGAAGAAGAAAATGAAGGAGTAGTAGAAGAAGAATGAGAAAGAGAAGACGAACTAAATCAACCACTAAGCAAACAATGATAATTAAAAAAATTATGAAAATTTCAAATCGAACATATCAAGCACTGTTTGAATCTGTTGTGATTTTAGTGGAGGCAGTTTGACATGGTCAACCGATGGCTGTACCAGGAAAGATGACGACTATGCTAATGATGATCATGGTGATAACGGGGATGATGACGTCATTATCTGCTCCTGTAACCACCTCACCAATTTTGCCATCCTAATGTTAACCGATGATGTAGTAAGAGCAATATTTCTAAGATAGATTTATAGGATAAAATTAAGCTAAATGCTTATTTTTAGGAAATGCAGGAAAAAAAAAATCAAATTAAGGGAAATTGTGATCGAAAATGTGATTACTTTACTTTTGTTTTGCACATCTACCTTTATAATATATACCCCACCTCTCTGAACATGCTGATAAAATCATGATAAGTAAAAGGCTATACAGCGAAAATCGACTTATGATAACCTACACAAATTCTACAAAAAATGTTAAAAGTTCGATGGGGAGATTGCTTCGGAAAAAACTCATCACAGTAATCAATCGATCTGTTTGTGAATGATCGTGCAGAATTATGCCATTACATAATATCCACTGTTTTAAGTATTAGATCACTTAGTTTGTTTGTAAATGATTGTTTACTTGTTAGAATTGTTGTAAACTGTAAATTCAGATTCATGAAAATCCAAAATCACACGCAAGCAATGTTGAATGCTATGCATAAAAATTAGATATTAGGTACATGAATGATTTAAAAGTGACCCCTATCGCAATGGAGGGTATTTTCGGGGGTATTTTCAGCCCTTTTTTTTAATGTATGAAGGTCTTCGCCTCTTAATTCTCTTTGAAAACATCAACTTAGTTTGTTAAGTATGTATCTTTTTGTTTTGATTTAAACAGAACTCAGCTGAGCATAACGAACGCCTGTCAGTCATCACATACATTGGGACCTCCATCTCACTCGTATCTCTCATCATTGCATTGATTATCCTTTTCTCTGTCAGGTATGTATAGGACCCAATTACAACAATTCAGGTGATTAAAACAAAATCTGAATCAAAAAGGGAGGCGCGACGGCTCAGTAGTAGAGCAGTGGTCTCGTAACCTGGAGGTTCGAGGTTCGAAACCAAGTCGATGCGCTAGTGCCCTTTGGTTAGGCGTTAATCCTCATTACCAAGTCCCTTCGAGAGGACTTAAAGCCGTCGGTCCCCTGGCCGTTTACTTACAAGCATACATATGCTTTCCTAGCATGACAGGTAAAACAAAACGAAAGAAACAAACAACATTTTTGAAATTGCAGGTTACATATTGTTTTTTTCCCGAAGTTTCCTAATTCCGAAGATTGGTTAATCCGAAGGTTCAAATAGTTCTGAAGGTTCGTATTTCCAAAGAGAAAATAGAGTTCATAATTCCGAAGGTTTATGAATTTAAAAAAGACATATAACCTAGTATTGTTTTGTAGAATTAAGAACCTCAGGAATAATGGACCCTTTCTCATTTGATTGATAAGTTAAAATAAGGATTATGTGCAACCTGATTTGATAGATTCCACATTTTTAAAGCAGCTGCAATTGACATACAGGTATTCTCTTGCTTTTTGTTCTCGATATTTGTTTAAAACAAGATGATAAGAATTGTTTTTCAATTCTTTAATTTATTAACGTTAACTTTGTTTTTTCAGGATTTATAGCACTCGAATGTTCTTGATCAAGAACCAATGCATCGCCATCTTTGTAGCTCAGATTCTCTTTATCTCTGGAGTTGAGCATGCGAGAAATATCAAGGTATACATTTGAGTCTGATAATGCTCTGTGTATGCAAGAACGCATGATCATTTCTTCAATTTAAGATTTAATGCTAATGACTAAAATAAAAATGATAGTCATTTTATCGTCGAACGTGGGAATGTATTTTGTATCTCTTCACTGATCAAAATACAACCTCTGAATAGTTTTACCCCCAACATATCTTCTAGACATTTTTGTTTTACTTGAAAACAATAAACAAGTTGATTAATTCTTTGTTTTGTAAGGCGTATATGTGTCATTGTTATGCAATGTTCGTTGTCATTTATATGCCTTCGAAATGGTTTGGGAAAATTATCACATTATCACTTTAGTACAAGTAACCATTACCATCACAGAGTGCATTTTAGCGAATACATTATGTCAGGTACTTCTGTCAGGTGGAAGTAAAACTTTTGCCATCAAAATGATAAGAAATTTGACCCAGTCTTGGGAAAGTTACAAGCACTGTACACAGAACGATGTATATGGGACAACGCGATATATATCCAGTCCGGATAGATATAACTATTTACCAAATATATCAATTAGTAGGCGGTTTTCCGGCAAAATTTGTTTCATCACGTATTAGCTTCCATTTCATTTTCTGAGAGGGGGCGTGTCCAAAACTGGTTTATACCTTTAAGAGCTACTGAAATCATATAATTGCATTTCATTAATTCGTTATAGAAATGTGACAGTTGTTATTGATAATAGATGTTATGAAAAAGAGCCCTGACCATGTATTTAGTAAGAGAATTAAGCATGGAGGTAAATCAGCGGTTTGATAATATATCTTGATGAATCTTTATCAGGTACTGTGCGGTCTTGTAGCTGGATTCACCCACTTTGCGTTCCTGTCTGTGTTCTGTTGGATGCTAGGTCAGGGTATCTACATTCTCCTGCAACTAGGATACCAGATGCTCTCTAAAGTTCGAATGAAAAAGAGGCACTATGCCCTCTTCGGATGGGGTGAGCTTTGCATGGCAAACATCAGTTTACTCCCAGCATTTGTAGGGACATTGTGATGTATTGGTGAAGGCCTTTGAGAGTTCCTGGGTCGAGGTTATACCAGCATTTTCTCCTGTGGCAATTGCTCAGCATAAATTTCCTACACTTCTTAACTTCAAACGTGGACACAACATTATTACGACCTTACCTATAACCTTAACCCTTACTCTAAATTAAATTAAATGATTTTGTAACCTTAAGCACCACCCCATATCTTTGCCAACATAAAGCCCGGAGCATTTGTTGCAGGAGCAAATGTTGGGTTATCGGGTTCGATCCTTTCTCGGATTACATTCTCGGACGAGGTGCTATTATACCCACATTCCCTTTCCACTACGATAAATTAAATGGATATCTGGCCATATGGCGAATAATAATCATTATTGCAGTGTCCCAGGTATTGATAAGACTGTATTCCCATTGCTTGAACATGTAAAATTACATATACAAACAGATATACGATTACGTTACACTACTCTTTCTCTCTTACTCTACTCTTTCTCTCTTACACTACTCTTTCTCTCTTACTCTACTCTTTCTCTCTTACTCTACTCTTTCTCTCTTACCCTACTCTTTCTCTCTTACTCTACTCTTTCTCTCTTACTCTACTCTTTCTCTCTTACTCTACTCTTTCTCTCTTACTCTACTCTTTCTCTCTTACACTACTCTTTCTCTCTTATACTCTACTCTTTCTCTCTTACTCTACTCTTTCTCTCTTACTCTACTCTTTCTCTCTTACTCTACTCTTTCTCTCTTACTCTACTCTTTCTCTCTTACACTACTCTTTCTCTCTTACTCTACTCTTTCTCTCTTACTCTACTCTTTCTCTCTTACTCTACTCTTTCTCTCTTACTCTACTCTTTCTCTCTTACACTACTCTTTCTCTCTTACTCTACTCTTTCTCTCTTACTCTACTCTTTCTCTCTTACTCTACTCTTTCTCTCTTACTCTACTCTTTCTCTCTTACTCTACTCTTTCTCTCTTACTCTACTCTTTCTCTCTTACTCTACTCTTTCTCTCTTACTCTACTCTTTCTCTCTTACTCTACTCTTTCTCTCTTACTCTACTCTTTCTCTCTTACTCTACTCTTTCTCTCTTACTCTACTCTTTCTCTCTTACTCTACTCTTTCTCTCTTACTCTACTCTTTCTCTCTTACTCTACTCTTTCTCTCTTACTCTACTCTTTCTCTCTTACTCTACTCTTTCGCTCTTACACTACTCTTTCTCTCTTACACTACTCTTTCTCTCTTACTCTACTCTTTCTCTCTTACTCTACTCTTTCTCTCTTACTCTACTCTTTCTCTCTTACTCTACTCTTTCTCTCTTACTCTACTCTTTCTCTCTTACTCTACTCTTTCTCTCTTACTCTACTCTTTCTCTCTTACTCTATACTCTTTCTCTCTTACTCTACTCTTTCTCTCTTACTCTACTCTTTCTCTCTTACTCTACTCTTTCTCTCTTACTCTACTCTTTCTCTCTTACTCTACTCTTTCTCTCTTACTCTACTCTTTCTCTCTTACTCTACTCTTTCTCTCTTACTCTACTCTTTCTCTCTTACTCTACTCTTTCTCTCTTACTCTACTCTTTCTCTCTTACTCTACTCTTTCTCTCTTACTCTACTCTTTCTCTCTTACTCTACTCTTTCTCTCTTACTCTACTCTTTCTCTCTTACACTACTCTTTCTCTCTTACTCTACTCTTTCTCTCTTACTCTACTCTTTCTCTCTTACCCTACTCTTTCTCTCTTACTCTACTCTTTCTCTCTTACTCTACTCTTTCTCTCTTACTCTACTCTTTCTCTCTTACACTACTCTTTCTCTCTTACTCTACTCTTTCTCTCTTACTCTACTCTTTCTCTCTTACTCTACTCTTTCTCTCTTACTCTACTCTTTCTCTCTTACTCTACTCTTTCTCTCTTACTCTACTCTTTCTCTCTTACACTACTCTTTCTCTCTTACTCTACTCTTTCTCTCTTACTCTACTCTTTCTCTCTTACCCTACTCTTTCTCTCTTACTCTACTCTTTCTCTCTTACTCTACTCTTTCTCTCTTACTCTACTCTTTCTCTCTTACACTACTCTTTCTCTCTTACACTACTCTTTCTCTCTTACTCTACTCTTTCTCTCTTACTCTACTCTTTCTCTCTTACTCTACTCTTTCTCTCTTACTCTACTCTTTCTCTCTTACTCTACTCTTTCTCTTTTACTCTACTCTTTCTCTCTTACACTACTCTTTCTCTCTTACTCTACTCTTTCTCTCTTACTCTACTTTTCTCTCTTACTCTACTCTTTCTCTCTTACTCTACTCTTTCTCTCTTACACTACTCTTTCTCTCTTACACTACTCTTTCTCTCTTACTCTACTCTTCTCTCTTACTCTACTCTTTCTCTCTTACTCTACTCTTTCGCTCTTACACTACTCTTTCTCTCTTACTCTACTCTTTCTCTCTTACTATACTCTTTCTCTCTTACACTACTCTTTCTCTCTTACTCTACTCTTTCTCTATTACTCTACTCTTTCTCTCTTACTCTACTCTTTCTCTCTTACACTACTCTTTCTCTCTTACTCTACTCTTTCTCTCTTACTCGGAACTATGGCTCAAACAGATCTTCAAATCCCAGTTTAAATACAAACACAATATTGGTTTTTCCTTGTTTCTTCTTCTTCTCTTTAGGACTTCCTGCAGTGATTGTTGGATTGGCAGCCGCTATAAAGAGTGGATTGTATACAAGTGGATCCTAGTAAGAATGTTTTTTTTTTAAATTATTTATCATTCTTTCCATTTCTAGCATACAAACTAAATTACATACATTAGGATTTTTCTGTCATATCCCTCATCATTGTGCAATAATTTTTAAAAGAAAAACAAAAATCTTTATTCGAAAGTCTTGTGGGATCTTATAGAAATTATTCCCTCTACGAGAAATATATGAAGAAACAAAGAAATAAAAATCATTCATATATTAAAGGTATATAACATTGTGTGAATAAGCTTGGCTTGTTTTACATTTATATTGGCTAAACTGGTGTTTTTACCATTGTTAAGCGGTCCTTGTCCTAAATTGTGGAGCGAAGTTTGACGCGGTTTGTAGACATATAAGGAAAGGGCTATAATTTTATATACCTAAATGTACTATATATACTGTGCGGTATGGATTTGTATTGTTAAACATAAAAGACCCAATGTAGGATTTAACGTTTTAAAGCAACATAGAAATGAGGAATACTTTACAAAAATCAGTTGCGTCTCATGGGTCTAGATATTGAGGGGCACCTCAATTATGGGGGGGGGGGGGGCATCAATCTTACTCGACGGATGAAATGTGAACCAGCGAGATTGTGGATTAGGGAATGGATGGTAGAGTTAGTCATGTGGCCATCTTATCACGTTCTCTCCACCTTCCATTTCCCTTCAGTCGTCCTTTCCGCCATTTGATTGGGGTACGTACCCCGTACGCCTCTTAGCTACCCCACTGACCAGGATAACATCTCCCCCTGTCTCTTTTTGTTTCCAGCTGTTGGTTGTCCACAGAGGAGGGAGGCGTCTGGGCATTTATCGGTCCGGTCATCGCCATTCTTGTGGTTTGTGTTTACATTTACAAAACGCAAACAAAATTAGAAAAATCGAATGCACAGTCCTAAATCTTGACAAATCTTGCATGGCAATGAACAGCCAGAAAGTATGCCAATATAATTTAGAATTTTGCTCTTGTCAAGCTTTGATTAACCTCAACACTGTAACATTTGAACACTAGTTTTGTCATATTAAGAAAAAATTGTTTATAATATTCATTTCCCGTTTAAAAAAAAATTAAAACAATAACTTTTTAAAATATTTTGCCACATGTAGACTAAAAAATGACAGAGCAGTCGCAAATGTGCATTATAATTAATCTGAGTTGGTTGCAGAATTAAAGGACATCTCAATAATGAATTTATTGTTGTCATTTTATAGGATAGATACTTGTGAATATATATTATTTTATACATAATAATCATGCTCCTTTTCATCTCCAGGTCAGCATGAGTGCGTTCTTCTGTGCAATGCGGTCGTTCTCATCTGTGAAGGCTTTCAAGAATAAATCCGAGATGGATAAGCTTTGGTATGAATAAACATGACATACATACACGCACGCACAAACACACCCACACACACGTACCTTTGCACGCACATGACGCGATCGTAGCTTTCATAGTGTATACCTTTATTGGTCAAGACTTCTTGATTTATTCATAAGATCGCGATAAAAATAAATAAATAAATATATATCAACATATTACATAATATGCAGTCGAACCTGCATATCAAGGCTACCCAATTAAGGGAAACAGAACAAGTGTCCACTGTAGACAGGTTGGGTCCTATTAGACATATACATATTTATACATATATATGTATATATATATATATATATATATATGTATATATATATATATATTGGATAAGGCAGACTAATGGAACATGGTTGCAACTCCGAGTTTCACGCCTTGCGAGCGATCATCAGGCAACGAGTTGCATGATGATCGCTCGCAAGGCGTTGCCTGATGATCGCTCGCAAGGCGTGAAACTCGGAGTTGCAACCATGTTCCATTAGTCTGCCTTATCCAATATATATTTTGCTCTGCCTATAAGCATTGAGCACTGCACGGAGGAATAGACCAAATCTAAGTATATATATATATATATATATATATATATAATCACCGAGCCACATCCGATCCAATGGTGATTTATGAATATGCTTTCCCTAATTTGCGTACAAGGGTATGGCGGTGCACGTTCTCTCTCCATTGCAACTCTAATGCATATTTTGTACGACAAAGGACAAATTCTTTCCTTTTCATTTTAAAGATCTCATATCACAGTCATATGGGTAAATCCAACCTCCTAGTCCTATGCAGGAAGATCTGAAAAATCGGGGATATCCGATAAAATATCACCAGTTGCATGTCAAACCAAATGTGCATAGTTTGTATAATTATGTTGGGTGAGCTAAACGTTACGCCTTGAATTTAAAAGAGCCTTGATGGTCCTGTTTAATCTTACTCTTTCTGATTGTCGTCTATGTAGGTCCAGTCTGCGAGCTGTCACTATCTTGGCACCTACACTTGGTCTGACATGGCTTTTTGGAATCTTTGTGAATCTTCACGTCAGTTTCCAGTATATCTTTGCCATTCTCAACTCGCTTCAGGTAACAGTATTTATTGTCATCCCCTATATTAATTTCATCAATTCAATACATCACATTTTGTTTGACTGAGTCTGTAGTCTAATGGTATATCTGGACCTTGGCGTCGGACGGGGGGGGGGGGGGGTGTTTCAAGCGAGTGATGATATATGTTCTCTCCATCTCAATGAAAATGTGTTGGACCGAGTCTATATTCCAGTTGCGTGTCTTGGCGTCATGAGGGGACGGGGGAGGGGGGCACGTTCTCTTCCCATTGCAACTTTCCTAAATTTGCAGATTTCATGATTTTGATTTCAATATGATATTATTTGCAAAATTAATGACATTCGTGGACCACCATTTCATAAATTACAGTGATTTTCGAGAGAGCAAAATGAGCGAGTGTTTTCAAAAATTGTATTAAACTAAATAAAACAAAATATTTGTATTTACTCTTTTTGTCCTAGGGGTTTCTACTTCTCGTGTTTCAAGTTGCAGCAAATGACGAAGTAAGCTAATTGTTTTTATTTGTTAGCGGATGTTTCTGCATCTATTGACAAAATCAAATACAAAATATTCAAACGATACTAATGGTATATAATACAGGGCGTATCAATAAACAGTTGGTCTTAAATCATTTTAAAAGTTAAATTGTGCCCCGTGCTTCAGTGCTTCATTGTTTAAAATTATGCAATGCAACTAGGCTTTCACAGAACCTTGTTTCAATCGACGGGAAACCTTTTAATTATTTTAAACAGCCAATTTTCTTCTTGTCTCATGATAATTATCTAAGTTCTCTCTGCTCACTTGTCCAATGCGTCATTTCACACGCGTAAGGAGCATAAGGTGTTTATCTCGAATAGCGATCGAAAACTTAAAGATTACTAAACCCAAATGCAAGAAAGAACATTTATGTTGATAAATATCAAAGACTTGCCTATATAAGAGATGCGAATAAAGGCAAGATTTTAATCATCACATGCCGCTGTAGCCTCGAAACCCCTACCCATTTTAAAGGGTCATTTGGGGGATTTTTCTCGAAGTAAAGCCAATTTTTTGCTATTTTGAAAAAATGGACCCATGTTTAGGGGTATTTTTGTTAAAGTTGATACTCTAAGACAATCCCAAATACTGAGATAATTACATAAATAGAAAGCTTTTAACCCCCATAATAACACCAAATGGTGTCCACCCGACAAAACAAGTTTAGAATAATGAATTTATTCGAGTAAACTCTACCAAAATATCTAAGTCTGAAACCCGGAAGTGCACGTAGAGTCGGGCCTCTATCCGTGACGTCACGAACGGGAGTCATGGGCTCAGTGAGAGTGAATGGCAGTGATATCCTTACGTAAATGCTATTCTGTCAGAGCTTAGATTTATTGTTGTTAAGGAGTATATTTGATGGATTTTCTGTTTTCATTTGAATGAAGAATAACGAAGCAACATTTTCCAGTCGCTGATTTCTTTTTATATCCTCATAATTCACCTATTCGGTAGAGATTTAAGACGAGTTTACTGCTTAGGAATTAAAGATAAAGCGTGCACTTATGAATAGGCGGATGCATTATATTGTCATCAGATGTACATGAGCAGTTTTGTAAAACGAATAGGTCTAGAACTATGATAGTACTTATCATAGATGTGTGTGACTGCCTCAAAAAAGGATACAGTACCAGTTAAACATTTTATGTTGTAAAATATCAAACTTGAACGAGATCATGCAAGCGCGCTTCCTCTATAATATTTTGGCGAGTGATGCGGCTCTTGCATGAACGTTCGTGGAGCGAGCAGAATCGGGAGGTAAGACCAAGCCGCTGCTCTAGGCGCTGCTTGCTTGTAATGGAACGTACGTGCGCTAGTTATATGTTTATCGGCAATTGCAAGAGAATGAAAGCGACGTTGCCAGCTAAGAAAAACAACTAACAAAGACTTGCTCCTGACTACCGGTGTCAGAATTGGTAGATGAAGGATGTTCAGGGCCAAGGAAGGCGAAAGACATGGGGGAAAAGGAAGAAGAAACCATCGGGAGATCGCTGTAGTGTATGGTAATGAACTGTGCATGGGTAGACAGCTACTGTTCACTCCGTGCCTGGGCCGATTTCAAAGGCACCAAAACGAAAATTACATGGTGAAAATATCGACTAATAGCACATCGTTGGCATGTATATGTCATAATTTTTAAAAGGGGAATTGATATTAATACTATGAAGTACTAGGGGAAGGTAAAGAATTGTACATAGAATTATGATTTATTAGACTTTTCAGCCTTTGAAACAAAAATATGCAGAAAATCGTATCACTCTGCACATGTTTCCTATGGAACATCCGGGTACGTGAATATACTCTCTCCCGGACGTGAGGTCATAAATAGTAGACCAGCGTCGTGACTGATTTTCTATGCAAAGAGAGGCGGATATTTTAGACATTTCAATTGAGGATTTCGAGTAGACAGAATTTTGTTGTGATATACTAAGTAATTGAAAAACTTAAAAATAACATATACTTGCCGTAGGTAACAAATTAAGGGACATTTATTTGCTTAGAGTATCAACTTTAAAAATGAGATCCATATTTAGGGATTATTTGTGAAAAAGTGATCCATTAAAGCGGCACACCCCCGTATGCCTTAATATGTGAGTACCCAAGTGGCGGATCCAAGGGGGGGGGCCTCCCCTGAAGATTTTTTTTGTGGAAATGGGCCCCCTCCCCTGGCACCTAAGGGGTGGGGGTGCAATTTTACAAATTTTCGAGGCCCCCGCCCCCCCCCCAACAACAAAACAATTAGTGCTCACTACCCCTATCCCCCCCCCCCCCCACTGAGCGTGTTGTCGGCCGGTGCGATTTTTTTCCCCCTTATTTTCTGGAGCAAAACGACCATCTTTAGGGATCTGATTTTCTAACTACATGACTACATGGATATTGAGCCTATACGATGGAATTTTTTTTTTTAACTTTCACTCAGATCCGAACCAAACTCAAACTGCGAGTACGTCGCGTAGTTGGAAGAGACATTGAGTTGACCAGTGAAAGACGCTCGACTTTTGCACAGGTACTATCATCATTTAGGCTATCACTTTATTTATTCGCATTATTGTGAGGGCGGTGCACGTCCTTTGTGTCAGCTGGGTACCCCCTGATTAGTCCTGTCGTTCTACAATGTCCTTGTCATGACAACATATTGTTCCCTCTGATTGATATTTATAGCCAGAGTGCCTTTAGTTTTGTTTTCCACATCGTAAAATGGGTCCATAATTAAGAGGTAGATCTCGTTTGTTTGTGTAGATTATGTATAATGCACATTCTGATATAATACCTTAAATACTTTGAAATATTTCTGTACATTTGAGGTATTTGATCCGACAGTCGCTGTTACACGTTTACAGACATGCCCCTTTTAATGAACCGTGAATCGCAATTTAAAGAATAAACGCTTTTCTCAGCATTGCCCTACATTATCTTAATTATCCATTTTTTAGGCATTTTCATGGAAATGGGAAGAACTACCAACTAAATACACACAACCCCCCCCCCCATACACACACGTATATACACCCACATGCACACAAACGCACACGGAAGCCCCCACAGACGCACACAATACACACACACGCACATAATCCTATATACCCCTCTCTCTATATTCATGTATGAAGCTAGAGGGATAAGCATTAGTTTGAAGGTCACATTATAATATCATTAACATGAAAACATCACATATAAATACATTGAAGTTTGACGAGAAAAACTTTAACATTTGTTTACAACTCCTTCCCCACAAACTAATGTGAAACGCTTCCTAGAATATTATGATTTGAAGTACATGTATTTCAACGCATACATTATCCACAGTAATGCCAACTGTATTACCTTCACACTTTATCATTTCATTTGTATTCTTTTTTAGCCCGGCTGTTCTCACGCTGAAAAGGATAAGCACCTGCCAAAGAGCGCGTTCGTCTCGACAACAACAACAACAACCGACATATAAAATACAACAATTGGCGAAATGGCCAACTTTATGCCATGAACATGATGTATTATTTGGAAAGGATTGGAGCCACCTTAGTTTTAAATGTTATCTGTTAAAGAACTTTACAGCTTTTTGCAGGCGATAAATAGAGTGAATTTGCATAGGATCTTTAATATTTCTGGGAATTGAGAATTATTAACAGGTTGAGTTTGACGGGAATAAAAACTAGTACATGTATGTACAAGAAATATCAATAAAATAAGGAGGGAGTAATCGTGTACCACATTTGCAGCTTCGAAAATCTACTTTGTAGCTGCATATTATCATACCTGTCTTATATATTAATATTCAATGATAAAAGAGCAAAGAGAGCAAGAGATGAAAGTTTCTAAGGCGAATAGCTCATTATTTTATGCAATTGTATAACCCGATGTGAATAATAACTGGGAAAATAATCAGTTCAGTTCAGTATCATGATGTATTTGCATCAAAAATAAGAATACTAAGAATACTTTTTTTTCTTCGTTCAAATAAGATTTGTTTTCAGCACAGTACAATATAAATGATAATAGTAATAAAACAAAAAGATGAAAACGTAGTATAACATGATATGAAAATGCATACTTCGTAGAATTAATGAAAAGAAACATAATGTAAAACGTATAATGGAAAAGAGTGATCCATTAAAAGCAAAGTTTATAAAACGTCATAGTGAACAATGGTTCACTGCTATAAAATGTCAATGCTATGAAATTAATGGTACCTCAATTTAACTTAATCAACTTCATGGACATTTTCTGGTGTGATTTTAGTCTAAATATCAGGAGGTATTTTAACGTGATATCGTCATATTTTGCTTTAACATCAGTCAAATTATGATTGTAATTTGTCTATATTAATTTTTGGATTAATGGATTCATGGATTCACAGAAGCATAATTAAAATTTGAGGACAAAATGTTTCTATTTTACATCTCAATTACTTGACTCGTCATTGTACCTGTACATTTGTATATACATGTAGTTAGTTGAATGTTGTTATCTATATCAACCGTCCGGCTGCGAAGAAATGTTTTAATAGATGTTGAATCTGGACTTAGATGAGACCTCATGAGTATGATGTAGTTAGGCCATGGACCTACTTGGTTAGGCGCTAGATTCCATACATGCATTATTCATGAATCAATCTGCTTTTTTGTAACGTCAGTCAATGGTCACATGCCTCCATCGTGTTGTTGATGACTGGTACGAAGCCCTTAATAATCGTGAAATGGTTGGTGATTGTTTTCTAGATATATCTAAATGTGAGCTTTAAAAATATGGTGTTAAAGGAAATTAGCTTCAATGGTGTATAACTTATCTTTCAAATAGATGGCAGGTTGTTCGATGTCATGGAAGACCATTCCGCAAAGTTGGGTTTTAGGGCCAGATTTTTTCTTGATTTTTATTAATGATACTGTTCAAAGGGTTTCCGGTGGAAGTTGAGACATTTTTGCTGATGATTTCATAGTATATATTTTTGGTTCAAATTTGGTCGAAATAGAACGAAGATCACAAACTAGTATTGATGATATTAATAATTGGTATTATGAAAATCGTTTAAAAATAAATGTTTTTAAAAACAAATGTAATGCTTATTTCGACGTGCAATTCAAAACAAAAGGGTGGATTCAAATTATTCTTGATGGAAATTTTACAACAAGTACATAATATACAAATATTGACTGCTCATGAGGATGATGGTGGGAACTATCACTCCCAAGGAGGTGTTCACACCGGTCCTTCTATCACCCCCGAGGCGAAACCGAGGGGGTGATAGAAGGGCCGGTGTGAACACCACCGAGGGAGTGGTAGTTTCCACCATCATCCGATTACAGAGCAGTCCATATTTGTTTTATATACCTCATCCTTTTTATTGAATCATGATTAGGTCTAGCTGTAGGTCTAGATCTAGCACTAAAAAACAGGAAACTAGATCAAGAGGAATTACTCACCAGAATAAGAAAAATCTAACATCAAGTCCAAGGCAAGAGTATTGAATTCCTACGCGCTGCGCGTAACCGCGCGATTGCGGTAGCCTAGCAACTCAAAAAAATTGTGTGCGCAACTAAGTCGCGGGAGGGGTTAGGGGTCCTATCCCGGGGTTTGATAGTAGCTATCAAACCCTCTGACGTAATGATACTTGATAGATCGAAATGCTCCTTGACATGTGATATAGTTTTGACCAATCAGTGAATGACAATCTATGTATGAGGTATATAATGTGAGATATCTTGGAGTTGATGTAGAATGTCACCTTACATGGGATATTCACGTTAAACGTTTATGTCGATTACTTTCGTATGAAGTACATGCATTAAGAAGACTTAGCTCAACTGTAAATAGCAATCTATTGAACACCTTATGTAAGACAACTATACAATCTTGAATTGATTACGCTTGTTCAGTTTTGGGGAACTGTTCCTCTTAAACTCCAAAAACGGGCATCACGAATAGTTACACAAAGCGTTGATTACTCTAATTGCACATGTGACGTTTTTTTTTCTGAACTGAAATGGCAAACGTTTATGCAAAGGAGGGATTATACTTCCTCGCCTCATTAGCATATAAATGTATTTACGGTCTTGCCCCCGATCTATTGTGCAATGAATTGGAAATGTTTTTTGATAGGCATGGTCTTAATGTTAGAAATTTTAACACATTGAATGATGTTCAACCGAAGCCAAATGTAGAGTGTTTTAAGAACGCTTTTCAATATGCAATTGGTAAAGTATGAAACAATTTATCATCCAATATTTAAAATATTCAACCCCTAAACACATTTAACCGTACATATAAGGAAATTAACTTCTCATGATTTTATAATCATATCATATCTAAGCATACCGATTATAATTGCTAAATAAATTACATGTATTTTTAGTACCCTCTATAAATATATCTCTTATTTGGTTCACCATCCATACATCTCTTTGTTTTGGTTCACCATCCATACATCTCTTTGTTTTTATCTCTCTGTCTACTTTTCTCTTTTTCTCTTGATATGGTACTGATTTAATTTTATCGATCCTCATCTAAATTGTTTTATTTTGTTTATATATTTAAAGAAGTATATTTGTATTAGCCAAACACTTTGTAATTTGTTTACTACTGTGTATGAATATTTATAAACATGTGTATCATGAACTTTCTCTATCAAACGTTGAAATGTATTCTAATGTTACAAACACTCATTGTAGTGTGTTTTTTTAATTGTATTTCAATTGAAGACAGCTTTGCTGATCATGTTTATCCTGAATAAAGATGTTCAAATAAATAAATAAATAAAGGAATTAATATAATATTAATACGGTCGTCCCGTGTAACTTTGCTCACTCAAACCCGATGTATACATAAGGCTTTATTTCACTGTAGCCAATACATTTAAAAGTAATAAAACCTGAATTGAATCAGATACGAACCGAGACTGGACTCGTCAAGGAGAGGCTCCACTGAAAAAATAGTAATATTAACAATATAATAACATAATTGACAATGGGGAAGTATACTACTTATTAAATGCCAGGGGACCAAAATTCTACTAGAAAGAAAGTGACCATTTCCTAAAGTGGGAGCTCAATTGACCTTTCTTCTCTGATAATTTATATTCAATTTTCTGATTCATGTTTACAAAAGAAAGGAAACCCTGGAAATTTAATTCTACCTCTTGAAATTCACATCGAAAAATATATAATTTCAGGCACATGAATAAAGAAATTAATACATACATCATGCGAACTCATTTTTCAGTGTTGCTCTCTAAAAAAAAAGAGTGAATTTTCAAAATCACGGACGTCACTCCTCTGGAGAGTGAAAATAGAGTGAACATTCACTCTTTTCTTTTAGAGAGCACTCTTAAATCAATCGATTTTCACTCCTAAACAAGTGATCACGGACGTCACTCCCAAGAAAGTGAAAATAGAGTGAAAATTCACCCTTTTTTTTTTAAAGAGAGTATGTACAGTATAAGCTGTCCAATATTCGGTTGGTTTTTGGATTCATTTGTTAGTGGGCATGTAGCAAGACTTCAGGACATTAGATGGACAAATCGTTTAACAGAATGGCAACAAAGGATGGAAAAGAGAAGAAGAGGAAGGCAGAAGAGAAGATGGAGAGATGACCTAACATCATACATGGGAACGGCCGCTTGGACTAGGACAGCTAGAGACAGAAGAGAATGGAAATGTTATGAGGAGGGCTTTGTCCAACGTCTAGATGAGCTATAGCCTGATAGATAGATAGATAGATAGAAAGACAAAATGTTCTATATAGGCTAACTACTATAGGCCTAAAGAGTATTTGACAGAAAGTAGGTCAGGTAAGGGGTCATTATAGATATAATAAATTTATTTATTTTATTTATGCATGTTCACAATTTCACAATTCATTGGAGTTGATTAACATCACATGAAAACAAATATGATATAACGAATCATTTTCAATTTTACAATCCATTTGAATACTTCACATGAAAAAGAATATAACATTTTTGTTATCAACGACAAATTGCAACTATTATACAGTTTAAAGAATGAACACTTTAATGTGAAGAAACATAAGCAAATAGAGCTTGAACCGTTACAAGACCTTTCAAATTTATGGAATATGACAAATAAAATTCCTAAAGAGTTGTGAACTATTTACACTATTTACAAAGAACAAGGGAAGAAAAAAGAGGAAAAACAGAAAAACAGAAGTAAGTCTAGTAAAAATTTATGTTAGATATAATGAGAACTGATATATACAATTATATATATAGATTAATATATATGTAAGTAATATCTTACATCTGTGAAATGATAATACATTTGAGTAATCTATTATAGGAGTTTGGTGATTTTATATTTCGAATATTGTTAGGTAGAAAATTCCATAAATCTGTACCCCTATGTCTGATTGATTTCTGGGCTAATGTAGTGTAAGGATTGACCACATGGAAGTAGTCTTTCGTGAAGCCTGATAAAAAAAAATTATGTTACCGATTAATGATATGTCGGGGCCTACTGTATTATGTTTTGATAATTAAAAGTGAGTTAATAGGGTGTATCAAAGGGGTAAAGGAGCACTTATGAGAAGGGAGAAGGGACACTTATTAGTAAGAAAATGGGCACTTATCTGAAGATAAAAAGGGAAACTTTTTTGTGCCCCACCAAAGGCTGTCCAATCAGAAAGATAATTTCCGCCTGGCTACACTGTTTTTCGAGTTATTCATCTGTGATGATTAGATGGCGCTGTTTCTTTTTCTCTGACAAATTAAATTCTAGTATCGTTTGGCGGGGTGTGGCGGTGTACAGTGCGTCCCAATGAAAAAAACGAATCTGAAAATTATCGATGTTTTATCATAACTTAATCGCAATTTCAATTAATACATGAAACATATTTGTAAAGCTTAGATCCTCCTCTTTCAATTGGTGCATCTCTTATGATGCATATTCGACGATCAGTCATGCACGAAGAAGACCAAAAACTTGATGCATGGCTGATCGTCAACGAAGCGGAGTTAAAGGGATAGTTGAGTTCTGTTGCAGAGGTCGCTACACAATTTTTTTTTTGTGAGATAATGAAAAATTGAGTGTCAAATTTGAAAGAACATAATATTTAAATGACAAATTCATCTTTGTTTGATCAAAATCGGTAAAGAGACGGCTGAAATATCCATAAATATAACAATTTCGTACCACCACAAATATTAAATATTTTGAAAAATTTGAAAAAACCGTTGAAAAAACGAAATAACGGCTTTTACATCGTATTTCAGCCAATGCCGATGTTAGCTTTTTTGTTGGCATTTTCGTGTTTTTTTTAAAGTGGAGCTGTATTGGTATGATGGTATTGGCTAAATTCACACATGTTGGGGTCTAAAATTAACTGTTCATAGCAATTTGAGGTTCTAAAAGGGCACTAAAAATGTCATATTATAAGAATGAGAGCAATAAGCATGCACTTTGAAGGCATTTGCAGTCTGAAAACAGAACTCGATTGATTGATTGATTTTTATTCGACAAGCTTCCAACATACAACAATATACAATAATAACAGATCAAAAATAAGTCAGCTTGAACAGGATAACCCACGAAAGCTCGAGAGCTTATTTCCAGTGGGGTCCCTTACAGACATGTATAAAATTAATAAGTTAAAATAGTAATATTTACAGACAGATAAGAAAATTAAAAGAACTACTTATTAAAGATAATAATAATAATAACAACATTAAACTGATTATAGAAATGATATTAAGTACAAGAAGAAAAAGAAGAAGGAGAAGAAGAAAAAGAGGAGAAGGAAGAAGAGGAAAATAATGATGAATTTGTAGAGTTTCTATAACGTACGAAAACATAAGTATATACAACATGAAAACGTATGAACCGACAGAAGAAGAAAAATTTCAATCATATAACATGTCATTCACTTCTCTTCTCTGACTGTCAAGTATTAGGTATTCCTTTAATTTCCTCTTAAAATGATCATAGTTTCCTATTTCTTTTACACCATTGGGAAGGGAATTCCAATGTTTTATGGCATTGTAATAAAACGAATTTCTAATACTACCTACTCTTTCTGGTAAGTTAAAGTTGAATCGTCTATTTCTTGTATTATAATCATGTACGTCAGTAACAAGATCGAAGTTGGATCGAATATAATGATTCGACCTATATAGTATGATATATTTTATGCACGTGATGCAATACGAGTTGTTTTGATCTTTGGTCGACTTCAAGAAAACCAGCTTTAGAAAGTTCGCTGTAGCCAACATGAGTTCTTGGAACAGAACAGTTGATAAATCTCACCATTTTGTTCTGTATAATCTTCAACTTCTTTTGATCTGACTTGTTTATGTTACTATACCATGCAGGGTTAGCATAGTCAAATAAACATTGAATAAGAGCAAAACAGAGTGTACGTCTTGCTTTTAAATCCATACAACTTTGATATCTGTACAAAAATTTCAGACGAGAATTTGCTTTTTTTAAAACTGATTCTACTAAAGATGAAAATGAAATTGCGCTAGCCAACTCAATGCCTAAATACTTCACAGACTCTTTTCTCTTGATTGCTTGATAATTGTGTGTCACTTTGAATTCAAATGACTTTTTAGAACTACTTTTAGAACAAAATAAAATGCTTTCTGTTTTTCCCAAGTGTAAAGAAAGCTTATTATCAGTCATCCAATCGACACACGTAGACAGCTGTTCACTGAGCTTTTCCTCAATATATTTAGGATCATGATTTGAATAGAGTAGTACGCTGTCATCTGCGTACAATTATAGTTTGAAGTCTTTTATACAAATACACATATCATTTATATAACTTGAAAATAGAATTGGGCCTAAAATGCTTCCCTGAGGAACACCGCATGTTATAGGCATTAGTTTGGAACGAATATCATGAATGGCCACTACTTGGTGCCGATTAGATAAGTAGGATCTGAACCAATCTAAACTTGCCTTATCAAAACCCATTAGTTGTAACTTCTTCAATAAGACGCAATGATTAACTGTATCAAAAGCTTTTTGCAGATCAAGGAGCACCATACCAACAAAGCGCCCTTGGGAAGTTTCTCTCCTCAAATAATCAGTCAAATGAATTATACATGTTTCAGTCGAATAATCATGTCGAAAACCAGATTGAAATTCATAAATTATATCATTTTCTTTGAAGTATCTTTCAATTTGAACACAGACCGATTTTTCTAATAATCTTTGATGCTACGCTTAAAAACACTAATAGGTCTATAGTTGCTAACATTAGTTTTATCTTTCTTTTTATAAAGTGGATTCACTTTTGCTATTTTCATATCCTCTGGAAAAGTACTCGTCAAGATAGATAGGTTCATTAAGTAACTTAGAGGCTTAAATAAAACCTTCGCACCATCTTTTAGAAATTTAGCTGGAATCAAGTCTAACCCAGTACTTTTTGATACATTCAACTTACGTAACTCTTTGAAAACAAATTGTTCACTGATTGGTAATAACTCGAAGCTGTTTTCACGTACACCTTTTCTTTCGTAAAAGTCACGAATACAATCATTGTCTGCGCTGAAAAAGTCTTTGGAAGGGGGGAGTTTGTCTACTAATTTGGCAGCCACATTTGTGAAATGAGAATTGAATTCATCAGCGATGGCCATCTTATCATGATATAATTCCCCATCAATTTTAATGACAGATTCTTGTTCTTTTCGCTTCTTATTTTTCAATCCTAAGCTTTTTAGATTCTGCCAAAGTTTTTTCGAATCTTGTCTATTTTCTTCTATCTTGTTTTGTAAGTAATCGAGTTTAGCCTTTTTCACCTCTCTTTGGACCATATTTCTTAATACTATGTATCTTTTATAGAGCTTCTCATCTTTTGCTCTTTTCCTCCATTTTTTGTATACTATATTTCTCTCTTGAATTAGGGAAAGAATATCTGTAGTCACCCAAGTTTCTGATCTTTGTTTTATTCTTATCCGTTTCAGTGGCGCTATCATATTCAAATTTGAGATAAAAACATGTTGAAATATTGACCATGCCTCATTTACATCTGTACAGTGCGTCCCAGAAAAAACGAAACCGAGAAGTATCGATGTTTTATCATAACTTAATCACAACCATAATTAATGAATGCTACATATTTGGAAAGCTTAGAGTCTCCTCTTTCAGTTGATGCTACTCAGATGATGCATATTCCACGCATGAGTGATTAAAAGCAATTTGAAGGAAGGAAACCAAAAAGACATTTGGCGGGCGGTATCTGAATTTCGAAGAAAAATTCACATTTCTAGAAAGTTGAGTTTCTGCCCTTTCATATGACACCTCAATCAGGAAAAATGAGCGAGGAATGACAAAGTTCTGTTTGTTTAAAGTAGTGCTTGCATTTCCATAATTTTATTAAACGAATTCGTTTTCACTGGCTGCCTGCCGTATCAATAAACAAAATTAACAAAAGACTTAACTCCGTTTCGTTGACAATCAGCCGTAGACGAGAGTCTTCATGCATGGCTGATTGTCAACGAAACGGAGTTAAGTCTTTTGTCAAATCTGCTTTTTGCTACGGCAGGCACCCAGTGAAAACGAATTCGTTTGTTAAAATTATGAAAATGTAAGGGCTACTTTAAACAAACAGAACTTTGTTATTCCTCGCTCATTTTTCCTGATTGAGGTGTCATATGAAAGGGCAGAAACTCAACTTTCTAGAAATGTGAATTTTTCTTCGAAATTCAGATACCGCCCGCCAAATGTCTTTTTGGTTTCCTTCCTTCAAATTGCTTTTAATCACTCATGCGTGAAATATGCATCATCCGAGTAGCATCAACTGAAAGAGGAGACTCTAAGCTTTCCAAATATGTATCATTCATTAATTATGGTTGTGATTAAGTTATGATAAAACATCGATACTTCTCGGTTTCGTTTTTTCTGGGACGCACTGTACAGTCAGTTATTCGTGACCAATCAACAACAGATAGTTGAAGATTGAAAGACTCTTCTGTATATTTTTTCATGGATCTGATATCATTAGTCCTGTGATGACCTATAGCCAGTCTAACATTTTTCCGTGTACAGAAAGTAAAATAATGGTCGCTAATACCTAGATCAATGACACCACTTTGACTTATTTTATTTTCTTTGGTACAACCAACATGATCCAATAGAGAAGAACATGTAGGTGTAACGCGTGTTACCTCTTTAATGAGTTGACTAAACCCATGAAGACTCAACAAGTCAATATATTTTTTAGCCAGTGGCGATTTGCGAAGAAGACAAATATTCATGTCTCCTAAAATCATTATTTCGTCATCCTTCTTTAATGTATCAAGAATATTGGACAATTTCTCGATAAACAAATTGTTTTTCGGAGGTCGATACAGAACGCCAACAACAATTGGTTTTGATCTTGGTATAAGCAAATTTATCCACAGGGATTCCGTATCTCCAGTACTTATAGCATCCATAATATTAAATGCAATATCATTTATGATATAGAAACATACACCACCTCCAGAGCCAGAGGATCGATCATGGCGTATGATTTTATATCCGTCTATTTCAATTTCTTCATCATTTATGGAATTGTTTAACCATGTTTCAGTGAAAGCAATAATAGACAGCCTTTTTCTTTTAAAAAGAATTCTAAGTTCCGATATCTTGTTTAGAATAGACCTCACATTAAGGTGTAAAAAATGAAGACCTTTAATTTTAAACTTTTCTTCAAATTCTTGATAAAGAGAAGTGTTTTCATCTCTGAGGCTTGGCTGAATTACTCTTGCTATCGCTTGCTTTTCAGGTGTAGAATAGACCTCACATTAAGGTGTAAAAAATGAAGACCTTTAATTTTAAACTTTTCTTCAAATTCTTGATAAAGAGAAGTGTTTTCATCTCTGAGGTTTGGCTGAATTACTCTTGCTATCGCTTGCTTTTCAGGTGTAACGCGCGTTACCTTAAAATAGTTTTCTTTTAGTCTATCCTCGTTTTGGTTTTCTTTCTCTAAACAATCGTCAGTAAATAATGAGTCACAAAAAGATGGCAGACAACATGTTAAACAATTCCACTTCTCATCAGGGCATTCATAATATAACCTGCGGTACTCTGAAAAACTGATAGCTTGACAATTAGTGTGAAACCATTTTTTCCAATAAGAACACAGAAGGCCGTGTTGATTACATTTGACTGGCTTATCACAGTTCCCACAAGGGAACTTATATTTTCGACCGTCAACTATAATTTTCGGATCATCACTAGATTTTGTCAAACTTTCACTTAATTCAATACCCTTCTTACAAATTGAAGATATTTCGCCCAGTCTTTCATGTCCACCTTGGATGGTCTGAAGGCTGGTTTCAGTTGTGACCTCTGATTGACTGCACTGAAATCCAAAGATCTCCCAGAAACAGATTCGGCGTAGGACTTTACGGGGCTGCTTTTTTCCTCATCAGAATGAAGACTCTGGTTTTCTCGGTAGATGGCTCAACTATCCCTTTAAGTCTTTTGTCAACTCTTTTTGTTGCTACGGCAGGCAGCCAGTGAAAACGAACTCGTTTTTAAAATCAAATTATGGAAATGCAAGCGTTACTTTAAACAAACAGAACTTTGTTATTCCTGGCTCATTTTTCCTGATTGAGGTGTCATATAATTATGAAAGGGCAGAAATTGAACTTTCTAGAAATGTTTTTTTCTCTTTGAAATTCAGATACCGCCCGCCAAATGACTTTTTGGTTTCCTCTCTTCAAATTGCAACCTAGCAACACTTGATATATGCAGTTCGCATTCTGACTATTGAATTATTATTATTCTTATCAGGTGAATGAAATTAAAAAAAATTGAGGAGCTTCACAAAGACTTGTGCATTAAATTTGAAAATGGTCTATTGCGATAAAGTTATGATACAACATCGATAATACTCGGATTCGTTTTTCTGGGACGCACTGTATATTGATTCAGTGAGTTTCACAGCATGAGTTCAATCGGGTGTGGTTAAGCGGAGAGGGGCCAATCTCCTTTTGTCAGCAGCAGTTCTCGATCTACACTTCCAATAAGGTCAGCTAGGTGGCAGCAATCAAATTATTTACACTGCAACATCTTTTTCAATTTTCGCATTTTGCCTTTGCGCCGTAACAAACATGGTTCAAACCGAAGTAAGGGATGTTAAGGATCCTTGGAAATACATCATCGCCTTTGGAAAGTTCATGTTCCATGTCATTGATAGTGGCATTATCAAATCGTTTGGAGTCCTCATTCCGGTGTTTGTATCCCGTTATGGCAGTGACTACAAGACAGTCGCGTTTATCTGCAGTCTCCCTGGAGTGTTGCTATAGGTATGTATGTTTTAAACATGTATTTTTTTTTTACTCCGGGGACATGTGCAATCAAGATGCTACCTCTTGCCCCTCTGTCTCCCTGACTTGTATATTATGAGAAGAATTAAGTTTGAGTACAATTCAAATTCCTTTCAAATGAACATTTATTTTCTTCCAACTAAATTTTGACAACATATTTGACATCTGTTCAAACAATTCAATTTATACGTAGGAACATTAATATACTTAAAGACCTTGTATAACAAGGAGGAAGGCGTGAATCCCGATAAGCAAAGCTTGTTATGGGTACGCCTGAATACACAAATACATAATATACATTAGAAGAAAGAAGAAAGAAGAAAGGAAGAAAGGAAGAAAGGGATTGGCAAGGAGGAGAGGAGGATAGAGAGCTTGGAGAAAGAGAAAAGAAGAGGACTGCAACATACGTGTAGTAGCAATGGAGTGTATGGCATGCATAAACAAAATAATGGCAAGATATAGGCGAAGGGTATAATGTGGAAATATTTGACTTTGAAATTAACAGGATATATGCACATACATAATATACTTCGTTACAAGTACATACATACATACACATACATAATTATACACACGCATACAGATATCCATACACATCCCCTTATACAATATACACACTTGCTCGTCATCCTAATCGGGTATAGGGCTGAAACTTATGCACTATAATTTAAAATGATACATTTTTTAAGCTTCTAAGAGAAGCGAAACAGAGATATAGATTTCCTCATAGGTTCAGGGAAATCGTTTCAAAGCTTATGACCGGTAAAACGGATAAAAATACGTTCATGGTGTTAGGGAATATAGATTTCTTCAGTTGATCTGGTACAATACTTATGTATATCTGAAACGAAGATAGACCTGGAAGCTCGACTGCTGTCTCAGCCTTCTTCCAGTATTTGCGGTAACGATAAAGGTAATGTTAATGTAGGCCTATATGCATTTTCCATTAATCAGATTATGGTTTTGCTTGAAAACCTAACCGAAAAAGTTGCGGAAAGGTGTTTAGCGATTGCAAATAAATCTTTATTAAGTGCCATGTTACAAATTATATCATTCACCTGTTACAAATAAGGCCTAAACAAGGAAGATGTTGTATATTCCTTTGCGACCGACCCAAATATCTTGAAATCTACGGTCGGCTTTTTAAAAAAAAATAATTTTAAACCGTTTTTTAGAAGAAAAAAAAATGTATTAAAGCATTTAAACTTAGAAATATAGTAGAAATATTCAGTAGATTCTATGAATGCAACCTTTAATATCCTTGAACGTTTTGCCAAGATACCGGGTCTAAAAGTGAATAGCCTATAGAAAAGACAAATTCTGTATGGATAGGAGCTAATAGTAGCGAAATAGACACAATATGTTCTGACCCTTGTGCAGTTGAGTTTGAAATAAAGTTCTGAATTGAATTGAAATTAAACTGGATCGGTGAGAATGACAAAAATACTTGGTTTATTCTTTTCTACTAAGTTGGACGAAATGATCAATTTAAGTTACCAGAAAGTTCTGTTGGGGGGGGGGGGGTAGTGAGAGCACTACTTGTTTTCCCCCTGGAAACGTGAACATCGCGCCGACCGATATCTCGCTTAGTTGGGGGGGGGGGGGGAGGAGGGGTAAGGAGAATTAATTTTTTACTAAACACACCCCCCTCCCTTGAGGAAAAAAGAAATTGAGAGGGGGGGGGGGGTGGGTTAACCCCCAAAACACCCCCTGCGTACGCGGCTGGTCCTATTACCATAAAGATATTCAATTGTCTGCCACAATATGCTGCCGACACCGATATATTTCTCGATGGTTCAGTAGATTCTATGAATGCAACCTAAATATCCTTGAACGTTTTGCCAAGATACCGGGTCTAAAAGTGAATAGCCTATAGAAAAGACAAATTCTGTATGGATAGGAGCTAATAGTAGCGAATTAGACACAATATGTTCTGACCCTTGTGCAGTTGAGTTTGAAATAAAGTTCTGAATTGAATTGAAATTAAACTGGATCGGTGAGAATGACAAAAATACTTGGTTTATTCTTTTCTACTAAGTTGGACGAAATGATCAATTTAAGTTACCAGAAAGTTCTGTTGGGGGGAGGGGGGGGGGGGTAGTGAGAGCACTACTTGTTTTCCCCCTGGAAACGTGAACATCGCGCCGACCGATATCTCGCTTAGTTAGGGGGGGGGGGGAGGAGGGGTAAGGAGAATTAATTTTTTACTAAACACACCCCCCTCCCTTGAGGAAAAAAGAAATTGAGAGGGGGGGGGGGGGTGGGGTTAACCCCCAAAACACCCCCTGCGTACGCGGCTGGTCCTATTACCATAAAGATATTCAATTGTCTGCCACAGTATGCTGCCGACACCGTTATATTTCTCGATGGTTCAGTAGATTCTATGAATGCAACCTTTATGTCATGGAAAGTTTTGCCAAGATGCCAGGTCTAAAAATGAATAGCCTAATAGAAAAAACAAATTTTGTATGAATAGGAGCTAGTAGAAGCGAAGTAGACACAATATGTTCTGACCCTTGTGCAGCTGAGTCTAAAATAAAGTTCTGAATTGAATTGAAATTAAACTGGATCGGTGAGAATGACAAAAATACTTGGTATATTCTTTCTTACTAAGTTGGACGAAATGATCAATTTAAATTATCAGAAAGTTCTGTTGGGGGGAGAGGGGTAGTGAGAGCACTAATTAATTTGTTTTGCCCCTGGAAATGTGAACATCGCGCCGACCGATATTTCGCTTAGTGGGAGGGGGGGCGGAGGACTCGCCACAACCCCCCCCCCCCCCTTGAGCAAAACAAAAAAATCGAGGGGGGGGGGTTAACCCCCAAAACACCCCCTGCGTACGCGCATGCTCCTATTACCATAAAGCGATTCAATTGTCTGTCGCAGTATGCTGACGACACCGTTATCTTTCTCGATGGTTCAGTGGATTATATGAATGCAACCTCTAATGTCCTTTAAAGTTTTGCCAAAATATCAGGTCTAAAAATGAATATAGACAAAAAAAATCTGTATGGATAGGAGCAGAATAAACAAAATATGTTCTGACCGAAAAGTAAACTGGATCGGTGAGAATGACAAAAATACTTGTATATTATTTTCTACTAAGTTGGATGAAATGATCAATTTAAATAACCAGAAAGTTTTGATGTGACTATTAAGAATTTGATAAACCAGTGGTCTAAGAGAAATCTTACCGTTTTAGAAAGGGTTACTGTCGTAGAATCCCTCCTACTTTCAAAGTTAACGTATATGATTTTAGCTATTCCAGATCCACTAATAGAAGTTATTAATGATCTTAATAGAACATTATATATGATTCAAGATTATGGTAAAGATGGGGTAAGAATGGTTGATGTTCAAATTAATATTTATTGACTTAAAGGTAATACAAAGTTTTGGTATGGGGTCATAAATTTGGTTCAAATGAACATATTGGAAGCATATACGATCCTACAATATTCAGTGATCGTTGTCGCGGTTGAAATCGAGTCTAAAGTTATGAAATTGTAAATAACAAACTCTTTATGTTGTATAGCTCCCTCTCAAGGTCAAGATATTAATTAAGCTATTAAATAATGTTTCTTGACAAAAATCGACTGATTAGCTATTCTCGTTTGGAAATTATATGTCACAACTACATATTCTGAAATTCTCATGGTCGCAGCTACTATTGCACGGCAGTAGGCGCTATTTGAAATTTATCAAAATTTACCGGGAGCACCGGTAAATTTTTATATTCAATTTTTCTCGAAAGCAGAAGTGTTTTAGTGGCTAATTTTTTTAGTGCTTATAAAATATCCACAGGGGCATCCAAATATATCAAAATTTTAAAGATTCACTATCCACCCAATTTTCAAAATTTCCCAAAACTTTGCATTACCTTTAAAGTGACATGGATAAGAAGAATTCTGAGAGCAGATAATGTACAATGATGTACCTATTTTGTGAACATCGCTGACATTCCTGACCTGTTTTATGTTGAGGGTGGTTCGAAAAAAACTGTGTAATACATTTCATCCTAATCAAAGCAACAAATTTTCTTTTAAAATATAAAAAGGGTCGAGGAATATTTATGATATGCTTGTTTCTGTCAAAAAAAGTCATTAGAAAATTTACTGGAAAATGGAATAGTAAGTTGAACATTCGATACACTCAAGACAATTATTGGTAGGTAGTGTACAATTTCCCATTTAAATGTACCACAGATACAAAATTAAGGTGGTTTTAGTTTAGGCTCATCCACAGAATATAATGTCAATACATCAGTTTTACACAGAAAAGATATTCAATAATCTAAACAAAATTCATTTAAAAAATCTGCATATAATGATAGCTTTGATTCACTTGAGTCAAAATGAATACCTCTAATTTCTGTCATATTTCTTAAACGAGATGCAATCAAGAAAAAGGTACGGGGATAAAGGATCCCCTTGTCTTACTGCTTTGGAGATAGGAAACTACCCGGTTTTAAGTGCCATTATTGACTACACATCCTTCAATGTTACAATAGAGTCAATGTCTTTACAACTTTCTTGTTATTGTTCATGAATTTATTCTTGTTGACAATGAACCTGTTGTTAATGTTCAAGAATATATTTTTTTCATGTCAGGGTAAAGAAATAAATAAATCTTGAATCTAGAGTGTTTGAACCAATTTAATAAATGTTTGACCTAAGCCTACATACTCCAGTGCTTTACAAATAAATTTATAGTCTATCAAAACGAGATTGTTTCTGAAATCAATTGATACAATAAATTATGCTTGTTTTCAGTATTTAAGTAATAAAACATATCCTGTACATTTCAAGTAGCTTCTGCAATATTTCTTCCCTTGATTAAAGCATGGTGGTCTGGCTGAACAATTAAATGCATCACTGTTTATAAGCGTGTTGCAAGTACTTTTGAAAATATTTTCACATCAATATTGATCAATGAGATAGGTCGGTAATTCTCTAAAAGTCTGTTATCCTTCATTATATCCCACATACTAAGAATCTTGCTCTACGATTGGTCAAAAGTAAATCACGTGATGAAAGATAGTTCGCCCATTATTGATGGGAGAAGCAAAAAGTTCGGTACACTGTGTAGATAGTACTACTATCTACACAGTGCAACGCACTTTAACTGAAGATAGAGGTACTATCTACACAGGGCAACGCACTTTCACTGAAGATTATCCGAAAGCGCACTAAAATAGGCGTAATTAAGCGCGCATTACCAATGAGCGCAGTTAAAGAAAACACATGCGCGCACCGTACCCTCATGGGGTTGGGTTAAACTTAAACTTTTTTGGTGTGAATTTGGGCCTAGGTGTTTTTTATGTAGATGCATAGACGTCCTTTTCTTTTTGTAGTTAAATTGTTTTAGATGTGGAATATAAAGCAAATAATCACCTTTTGGTTTTAGGCGATGGCACACTATCACTTCCTCGTCGATCAGAATGTACACGCTATCTTTCCTCAGCTTCGCTTCGGAAAGATAGCTACATCCAGATCGCCTCGGAAGTGATAGTTTGTCCCATCACCTTCACCAACGGTAATTATTTGCTTACTATCCTTGTGGAGAGCCTCTAGACAGAATTTTTAAATTCTTTTAGGTGATCCTCAGGCATTGGCTGGTGCTCAATATCATTATGTTTATGTTATATCATTTGTCAACCTTGTGATGTTTTGTATGTTATCATCTTGCCTGGAAATAAAATTAAAACAAACAAAAAATCCTTATTGGGTTTCAAAATAAGCCAGTTCATAGTTGCAGTCTGAGCATGAGCAGATAAAGGTCATTGCAGACCAAATTGTGAAACACACGGAGATAAAATACTGGATACGTGCTCGTGAAAGTTGTGTAATCATTATTCATTTATGCACAAGCAGTGGACTCTATGATACACAGGTGGAAGTATTCTTTGAAAGGGGGGGGGGGGAAACAAAGGCTATTATATATCAAATCTTCGCACAGCTACTTTAAGTAGAGGGCAAACAGAGAAAAGCTTAAACTATATGTGACGCCTCAGGGTTCAGGCATCACGTCAATAGAGTGAAAAATTAAGCAACCCTTACTTGTAGTGTCAGAGCTCCTGCATTGAATTTCATAATAATCTTGATCTCCATTGTCCATGACATTTGAAAAGAAAACGGAAAGTCTTAGAGTAAATATCACTGTGGTAATACATTGTTCTATGTTGACCTTTCTCCGAGTTTATTGGTCAACACATTCCAGGGGCGAATCTAGCTTTTTCCAAAGGGAGGGGGGGGGGGGGGGGGGGGTTATAAATACGATGAGGAGCATCGTCCACGAGCCGCATAGCGGCCATGCGATGTTTTGTTGTTGCTATTTTGGTAATAGTGATGTTTTCCTGGCATCTCCTAACATGCGGAGCATCGTTCACGAGGATTTTTTGTTGCTATTTTGAACCCCCGTAAGTGATGTTTTCCTGGCATCTACTAATACTGTGTGGGTCTGGACACATGATGGTATTTTTCTATGCACATCACATTTTCACTTGGTAGCCCAAGGGTGGGGGGGGGGGGGTTAAACCCCCTAAACCCCCTCCCCCGTAGACAACGGTGTCGATTTGTATCCGTGGTTGGGGGGGGGGATGATCGGTGCCAAATGTTATCTTATTTAACATTGAATACAATGCAGTTGCATGGGTTGTTCTGTTATTTTGTTAACTCGGCAGAGGCCACGGTCATCTTCAAGCATTTACGCTTACGACATGTGGTCTCCTGCTTTTTCCTTTTGTATGAAACTTTTATTTTAACTAGAAACAAATTTTGTCAAACTTACATGTTATTTCATTATATTTATTTGTATGTTTCTTTGTATTGATATGAAAAACTGGAAATAAAACAAACAAACAAACAAAAAAAATATTTTCGGCAATGGATCAAAGCAACCAAGAGGTAGATGCGTGTGGCAGGTTGCACCCCTCCCTTCCAAGTTATTAACTTGTTCAAGTCAACCTAAATAAAGATAACATTTCAGAGAATATTGGACCCATGTGGGTCCCACATGGGCTTGCTACCTGGGTTATTATCCTCTCAAGCGCGTAGCAAGGATTAGGAGGGCGGTAGTGAGCACGCGAAGCGCGCTCCCAAGGGGGGTGGGTGCAGGGGGGGGGGGGGGGTTCCCCGTCCCGCGCAAAGCGCGGAAGCTTTGATGTTTCATTAAATTATTAGAGAAAGAAGACGATTCGTTGTACCGTTCTCGACTCTTAATCCTTGTCTAAAGATCATGTTTTTTTTGACGTTTCATTAGATTGTTAGAGAAAGAAGACGATTCGTTGTACCGTTCTCGACTCTTAATTCTTGTTTGAATTAAGTTCCCCTTTCTCCGCGCGTAGCGCGGAAGCTCTGACGTTTCATTAGATTATTAAAGAAAGAAGACGATTCGTTGTACCATTCTCGACTTTTAATCCTTGTCTGAATTCGGTGCCCCCCCCCCCTCCCGCGCGAAGCGCGGAAGCTTTGACGTTTCATTTAATTATTAAAGAAAGAAGACGATTCGTTGTACCGTTCTCGACTCTTAATCCTTGTCTAAAGATCAGTTTCTTTTGACGTTTCATTAAATTATTAGAGAAAGAAGACGATTCGTTGTACCGTTCTCGACTCTTAATCCTTGTCTAAACTAAGTTTCTTATGACGTTTCATTAAATTATTAAAGAAAGAAGACGATTCGTTGTACCGTTCTCGACTCTTAATCCTTGTTTGAATTAAAGGCACACTGTCCTACTTGTAGCTACTTGCTCCCTCTATATAGAAAACTTCCCAAATCGGTGGCTGTTGGTCCCCCATGATCCTCTTTTTCTTATGTTAAATGAGAGCTGAGTTAATGAGATAGCCACCTGTCACAGTGACCTCGATGGCTCGCTGTGTGGTCTAATCCCTTCTAGCTGCAGTAGTAACGCCTACCTTAAGTTCCCCTTCCTCCGCGTGTAGCGCGGAAGCTCTGACGTTTCATTAAATTATTAAAGAAAGAAGACGATTCGTTGTACCGTTCTCTACTCTTAATCATTTCCCCTCCTATGTCCTCTTCCTTTCTTCTTTCTCTTTCTCTCTTTTTTTTTTTTGGGGGGGGGGGGGGTTGGGTGGCCGCCGCTCCAACCGCCCCCTGGCTACGCGCCTGTGTCCTTTCTGTCTCTCATTATCTCTCTCTCCCACTCTTTACATCTTTTCTGCACTTGTGTGCTTCGCGCTTAACATTTAGCTCGTTGCTTTTTAACGCGGCGGCTTTGCATTTGGCGCACTGCATTCCTATGATGCTGTTGATTGAATAAATTCTTTAATTCCTGATGAAGCCGTATGAGCGAGAATTCAATTTATTATTGTCTCATGTACGGTTGTCTCATTTACGTATGTATTATGAAAATGAGATAGCAAAATGTGTATATTGATGGTCATCTTGCAAGTAATAACCATTAACTACTCTCATCGGGCTCTCATCATAATTTTTCTCTTCATTTTTTTTTTATGGTGAATTATTGGGGGGGATGATTGTACAGGCCACCCCCCCCATCTGAAATATTGGGGGGGGGATATATCCCCCCACCCCCCCGGGATCGACACCCATGCCCGTAGACCCGCCCCTGTATCCGTCATCCGAACCGTTTTCAGTGATCCTCCGCCATCTTTGCCCCCTTCTTTCCATTTGGTTACTCTGGGGATAGACCTTTTCGTAATTAACTCATACACTTTTTTAAATTAAAATCTTATGATCTTCGAGAGTGGATGGATGAACGTCGTTACTAATGTAAATGCGTTTTTCGTTGAAGTTGAGTGACTTTCCTTTCGACGACGCAGCTTTTAATACCGCCTCCCGATCACGGAACCTCAGAAGTCGTACGTTAAGGCCCGGTCTCACCGCCAGAACTTTGCTGGAGCGTTCCTGGAGCGGTGAAAAAAATTCATCACCGCTCGTAACCGTTCACCACCGTTTAACAGAAGTTGGCCCCCGTTAAGGCAACGCCGTATACGCTCGGCCACCGCTGATGGTCCCTCCTACCGCTCCGAAAGTTTTGAGCTGCACAAAATATTGCGAGCGGTGAGGAGCGGGCAATTTTCCGCTCCGGCAAAGTTCACCACCGCTCCAACAACGCCCAGTCAAAGTTTGGCACCGCTAGACGCAAGTTCGTGGACGCTTTGGTCCGCTAGGCCAACGCAGAAATCTTGAACGCTGGACCACCGCTGCTTCGCCAGCTTTGCCCGGGCGGTGATTAAACGTTGCACAAACTTTGGTGGAGCGGTTAGTTTTACGAGCGGACACGGGATTGGTGGAACGGTGTCGGGCGTTGAAGCAGCGATCCATTGCGGTGATGAACTTTGGTTTGGCGTTGGTATGGAGGTGTCGGAGCGGGACCAACGCTCGCTACCGCTCGCTACCGTTAAATCAACGCTAAAGCAACGCCGGCTTCAGCGGTGCACCGCTAAGGCAACGCCCGTGTTTTCGATTTGTTTCCTATTTTGTGCGCGGTGACGAGCGTTGTCGAAATTCGGCCCCCTCTCCCTACCGTTCAAGGAACGCTCCAGCAAAGTTCTGGCGGTGAGACCGGGCCTTTACGTGGATGGGTCGTGGTTTGGCGCGGTTGTTAACAGCTGGTTCTCCAATCGGAATGCGGCGCGCCCTCTCTACTTCTTAATAAGCAATTCCAAGATTTTCAGAAACAAAGTTGCCAAATAGGTAGCACAATCAGATGTTTCGCCCTCAGCCATCTTGGGAATACTGTGGACTTTCAAAACACATCTACAACGTAAGACGTAGATGTACGAGTATAATGCGCTATATAAGAATCGACTTATACATGTATTACCATACCAGATGTCCCACTTTGTGCCTTTTAGAATAATCACTGCCAAAGTGGTCCCGATGGTCCCGATTGGTTTTACAATTTGTTTCAAATAGCTTCTCAACCTCCTATGGCCAGATAGTAGGGACTTTTAGATTTACACGACGAGAACGTGGACTGCCAAATGTGATATCCTTTTAAGGCAATGTGACGTCCTTGTAAGGCACTGCCGGGCTGCCAGTGCCTTACAAGGACGTCACATTGCCTTAAAAGGATATCACATGTGGCAGTCCACGTTCTCGTCGTGTAAATCTAAAAGTCCCTAGTATCTCCAAAGTGAAATATTGCACCCCAACCTCTTATACGCAATCCTGGATCCATGTACATGTACACTTGACTTGGTGCCGCATACATAATAGGGACTTTTAGATTTGCACGTCGACATAGTGGACTGCTACGTGTCCTTTTAATAATAATAATACTAATAATGAACGTTACTTGTATAGCGCATATCACTAACACAAAGAAAGTCCCTATGCGCTTAGACAAGAAGGAAAAGGGCGGAATAGAAATGAACATTTATGCCTGAAACATGAAAATAATTATTTACAAACAACAAATACAATAATGATACACAATTCCTATAGCTTACATGTAATAGATAATTCAGGTAATACAAATTTAACATGAAAATTAAATGAAAATTAAATTAAATATTAAATATGTACATGATACTATAACCAAAGAAGTCACTAAACAGCTGGAACAAAATTAACAATTTACAAAAAGATAGGTCTTCAACAGAGTCTTAAATGATTCTGTTGTGCTTGCCTGTTTGACAATATCAGGCAAGCTGTTCCACAATTCGGCCGAAGAATATTTAAAAGAGCGAGTGCCATAATATTTTGTTTGAGTGCTTGGAGCTACCAGGAGGGATTTACTATTTGATCTTAATTTGCTTGTAGGGGTTTATTGTAGAATGAGATCTTGGAGGTAAGACGGGGCTGTACCGTTTAGGCATTGATATGTTAGTAAAAGGATCTTATAATTAATACGGGACTTAACTGGCAGCCAGTGCAGTTGTTTAAGTATGGGTGTTATATGTTCTCTGCGTTTAGTTCTAGTGATTAGTCTGGCTGCTGAGTTTTGGATTCTTTGTAATTTATTGGTGTGAACATCCGGAAGAGAATATAGTAAACTATTGCAAAAATCTATTTAAGACAATGCGACATCCTTTTAAGGCACTGCTAGTGCCCTAAAAGGACGTCACACATAGCAGTCCACGTTGTCGACATGCAAATCCAAAAGTCCCTACCACTGCAATTGCTGCCTCTGTTGATCTAATTACACAAAACTAATTATTGGCAAATCCACTGCTCCCCTTCTATACATTACAAAAAATCATTGTGTGATGTTACCATTGTTATTTTGTTATATTGCTTTTGTATTTTGATGTTGGTATTATTAAATTGTAAATGTCTGATTACTTTGTAAAACATTTAATATCAGCCTTGAGCTGCATGCCATGTTGTATGTTAATAAACCAATTCAGTCAATCAATCAATCAATCAATATAATTATTTTCCCAGCTCCTGTTATTAGCCACATGCTGAGCCTGATGACACCTCAGGTTATGGCAATGGTTGGTGGATTAATGATGGCTCTCTCCATAATATGTGTTCCTCTTTTCGGCTCCATCTACCTACTAGGGATCATGATGGCTTTGACAGGTACAAAACGCAATCGCTACCTCCCCCCCGTCTCTTTCACCTTTTTATAATTTTATTTTCTTCTTCTTTTTTCTTCTTTGTTTCTTCCTCTTTGTTTGTTGTTGTTGTTGTTCTTCTTCTTCTTCTTCTTCTTCTTCTTCCTCTTCCTCTTCTTCTTCATCTTCTTCTTCTTCTTCTTTTTCATCTACTTCCCCCTCCTCCTCTTCAATCCATTTCTTAATTTGAATTTGTTTCTATCTGTTCATCGATATTCGTTAATAGGTACCTTTTCATTTATTATTAATTCACCCATGGCATACATCAGTTCATACGAGCAGTTATTAAAGACATCGCTTAACCATGGACCTATTACGGATGGACATTCAACGTGATTCTTTCTTTGATCCAATGATAGTCACCGCCTTCTGATTATGTGCATCTTAATGAAAACATTCAGCTGTTTTAACAATAACGACTGCGTAAGCATTTTCGGGCTTTGACAAAAGAGCAGTTTCCCTCTCTTGGGTTTTGTTTGGATGGTGTGCTCTGTAAGAGTGTGTCTTAAATAAAAACATCCCCAATGGGGAGCAGCAAAGTTGAAAAGCAGACGATTTTGGTGATATGAAATGTATTATTACTGATTCGCACACTTTCGCACACCCCTATGGCATAAAACAATTAGAAGGTCATGATCTTTATAAGCCCTGTGCGTTGTAACTCTGGAATATTATGCGAAAATTGGGGGAAACGGGATTTTAAATCACAAACAATCCATACAAAACCTATCTGGTAATATCAACATGTTTTTCAAAAATAGAACACAGTACACGGAACAACAATTTCCAATTATTAACCAGAACTGCACATCGATTTCCCATGATTTAAGCGGTTTATTATCTTCTGCGCATGTAGATTAACATGTTTAAAATCACTCTCTTGATTCTGTCCCGGCTTATTGGCGGTGACCATCATGAGATCAAAGGGAAGAAACATGTACGGAATGTTATTGAGACGACATTGACGGAGACATTCACACTGAATTCTTTAAGAAAACGATGAATGTCCTTCGTAATAGGTCCATGGTTTAACAATGTTTCTTTACAAATATGAGATACATGGCCCTAAATGTTATCAGTGTCTGTGATATGGTATAATATTGAAGCCCTAAACAAAATGATCATGAAGTGCCTCAAGAAAGTGAAAATCTTTGAGTGACCGGTTTTTGCCATACTAATTTTCTCCAAAAAAGGTTCTGTACGTAGTGTTATTTGAAATTTCGATTTCCAATCATAAATATCTTGATAATCAGACAGGCGATCGGCTTGTAAAAGTCATGGGATTTCTGACTGACCTTAAGGTTTATAATTGTGATTGCAGCATGAGCTAAATCCAGAACTTTGAATCTGAGACAAAGTTACCTTATCCCTTAACTAGAAATTCTAGAATATGTGGCTTATTTGCCTAGCTCTTAAAGGAATAGTTGAGTTCTGTTGCAGAGGGGGCTACACAAAATAATTTTTTGTGAGATAACGAAAAACTGAGTGTCAAATTTGAAAGAACATAATATTTAAATGACAAAATCATCTTGTTTGATCAAAATCGGTACAGAGACGGCTGAAATATAACGATTTCTAGTACTTGTGTACCACCACAAATATTAGATATTTTGAAAAATTTGAAAAAACCGTTGAAAAAACGAAATAACGCCTTTTACGTCGTAATTTTGCCAATGCCGATGTTGCTTGGCTTTTTTGTTGGCATTTTCGTGTTGCTTATTGTTACGCACAACCAGCCGGCCCATATATCGTTATTTTTAATTAAATAATTAATTAACGGTCACCGTGTTTTTTTTTAAGGTGGAGCTGAATTGGTATAATCGTATCGGCTAAAAATTTCACACATTTTGGGGTCTAAAATTACCTTCATAGCAATTTAAGGTTCTAAAAGGGCACTAGAAATGTCACAGATAAGAATAAAAGCAATAACCAGGGGCGTACGCAGGGGGGTGGTTTTGGGGGTTCAAACCCCCCCCTTTGGTATTTTTATGTGTGTAAACCCCCCTAAAAAAACCTAAAACCCCCCCCCCCCTTTTTATTTATTTATTTTTTTTTTTTTTAAATTATAAATAATAAAAAAATAAAAAAAAATATGCCCACGGCTAACCTAAAAAAAGGTGACCTTATCCCCCCCCCCCCCAACGAAGAAAAATGTCAAATTTACAAATTTCGAGACCAAAAAAAAAAAAAAAAAGTGTCCGCTTCCTCCCCCCCTACTGAGCGACTTTTCGGCCGGCGCGATTTTAAATTTTTCGGGAGCAAAATATTTTGGGCCCGATTTTAAAACCCCCCCCCCCCCTTGAAAAAATCCTGCGTGCGCCCCTGGCAATAACCATGCACTTTGAAGGCATTTGCGGTCTGAAAACAGAACTCAATTATCCCTTTAATATTATATTAAAAACTCTTAATTTTTTGTTTGGATGCATACCGTATATTTACTTATTATAGGCATGATAATTATTGTAACATAAAGAAGTCTAACATTATTTATTTTATCATCCTGCAGGACTCGGCGTAGCTCTGGTAGCGATTCCCTTCATGGTTTCCTTAAAGGTATTACAAAGTTTTGGTATGGGGTCATGAATTTGGTTCAAATTAACATATTGGCAGCATATGCGTTCCTACAATATTCATTGATCGTTGTCGCGGTTGAAATCGAGTCTATAGTTATGAAATTATAAATAATAAACTCTTTATGCTGTATAGCTCCCTCTCAAGGTCAAGATATTAATTTAGCTATGAAACAATGTTTCTTGACTAAAATCGACCGATTAGCTATTCCGGTTTGGAAATTATGTATCACAACTACATATTCTGAGATTTTCATGGTCGCAGATACCATTACACGGCCATAGGCGCTATTTGAAATTTATCAACATTTACCGGGAGCACCGGTAAATTTTTATATTCAATTTTTCTCGAAAACAGAAGTGTTTTAGGGGCTAAATTTGTTAGTGCTTATAATACATCCACAGGGGCATCCAAATATATCAAAATTGTAAAGATTCACTATCCACCCAATTTTCGAAATTTCCCAAAACTTTGTATTACCTTTAAACACATGCTTCCCGAAATCTTTAATTTTTGTGACCACTGTGACTCAGCTCGGTTCGATGTTTGGCTCCCTCGTTATGCCTGTGATAGTGGAAAGATCCCTGGATGCGTATGGTTACGCGGGTGCTCTCCTCATCCTGGGAGGAATCACTCTACACGTTGTCGTTGCAGGGGCGGGGATAAGACCACCGCGAGACATCCCGGAAGGTGATTTTCCTTCTACGACCGAAGAGAATGCACCCTTCTTGGACTCTCGAACACACGGTGATGCAAAAGATTGCAGCACTAGTGAACATGTGTCGGAGATTGAGGAAGGACGTTTCCTCACATCGGACAAACCATCTTCTTCGAGAGCCCATACTGGATGGGATTCTGATGATGACACAATTACAGATTCAAAAGCAAACAAACCGATAACGCCGATCCCGCAAAGCAAAATGAGTTCCTGTATGTCACATTTTTATTTGTGGCTAACATCTTGTATTTTTGTCACAGAGCCACTCTATACTCTCATTATACCAGCAATATACCTTGAAGGTTACATCCGCAATGCTTGGATGTTGTTTCTTGTCCCCCATGCTCAAGGGTTTGGAGTACCACGCTCCAGTGCTGTCTTTCTCTCCAGCATAGCAAGCATAGGTGGGATACTTGGACGAATCGCTTATCTCGTTCTTCTCTACTTCAACTTCGACTCCGCTTTATTGTTCTGTCTCGCTAGCTTACTTGGTGCAGCCTCATTCTTCGTTGACACTGTTTCTTCAACATTTACCTTCTTATGTGCTATGGCTTTTGTCCAAGGCTTCTGCATGTTCACGCTTCATTCCCTTCCTGTTGCCATGATGAAGTTATCAATCATGAACAAGGAGAACATACCGAAAGGTATCACAGTGTATATGTTTGTTTTAGCATTGGGATTGCTATCAGGAGATACATTATCAGGTCGGTATAACTTGTAGTTGTGGTCAATAAAAAGGAAACCCGTTTTCAGGCCTCATTATCTAGTAAAACTCTTGAAATGTTATGAAGGTGCATGTATGATGAATAATAGTATAGTATTAATGACTGCTTTGAGAGAAATAGTTGTTTTATTACGCTCAAGGGAAGGTTAGAATTGTGCTATTCCCCGAGGCTTGCCGAGGGGAATAGCCCAATTGTAACCTTCCCGAGAGCGTATGAAAACAACTATTTCTCGAATATTAAAGCAGTCATTAATACTTTTATATGCCGAAAAAAAATAGACTAAAAAATAAAAAATAAAAAATATTTTACATTTTTGTCGAAGACGGGATTCGAACTCTTGCGTACAACAAGAGGTGTATCGTAAACCAACGCTTAGACCACTCAGCTATCACGCGCCGTTAACATGCTTGGCAGTTTTCTCTAATATATACATTAAAATGGATTGAAAACGGCTCCGCGTGAGGGATGCTTCGCAAAAGCTCCATGAAACGGACCCTTCTTTTACTTTTGCAATGCATATTGGCACGAACTTAGATCAAGATCTATCGGCAGACGTTGTTTTTTTGTTTTTGAGAGTTTATTTTCGTCTTCATGTCAACAATGCAAGATAAAATTGTCGGTAAGATCGATCGAGATTCAATTGTATTGAAATTACCGACCAATCCTTCGCACACATACGGTATCCTTCATCGCTCAAACCATTTTTTAACATGTAAACCTATGGGGTAACCATGGAGGCTGACCAACTATTTTTAATAACCATGGTTATTAAAAATATTGAAATGTTTTATGCATGGTTACCGAGAATTTTACAGGAACAGTTAAAGTTTATGAATGCAATTCGACCAATCAGATGGCTGGATTTCTTAAGTGAGGTATATAATTTCTTTTATATGTTACATTGCTGATTAAAATTATGCCAAAATCGCCTTTGTAAGCAGAGGGCCAAATCAGAAAGAGGGGTTTGGTTGCCACTAATTTAGGAACTAATAGGACGTTGCAAGAAAGTTGCAATTGATTGCTAGTTGCAAACTAGCGACCCTTTTGACGAAAATAGTATTCTAAGGATACCATAAACAACCACGAGGTCGATATAAAAAAAAAGAGAATTAAAGTTTGTACATTTTTATAAGAATTTCAATGGAATTGTGATTAATTAAAATCACAATCCAAGTAAAAAACACGATTTTTGTGATATTTTTTCTTTAAATATTTAAATTTTATCATAAAACATTATTTCCATATATCAAAATGGGAGGGTGGTTTTTCGTAACTGTCCCTGCCCCCCCCCCCCCGTCCCTCCCCCACGATCGCCGTCTCTGAGGAAGTACTTTTCAAGTTGAAAATACTCGTTATTCTTTTTTAACTTTCTGCATTACTAAATGTGCCCATTTTGGAGCTATCACCCAGTTAATAAACCGAGATACTGGCCAAAATTAAGAAAAAATGTTATCCATCATATTTGACTTGCGGTTTTACTTAAATTTATCGTTAAAATTAGATTTAAAAACACCCAACCCGGCACCCAACATGTCCTCAATAGACTTAATACACAAATATGCATACGGTTTTATATATATGAGCAAAAATTTCGTTATTTTTTTTTGTAATAACTGTTGGTCGCTATAATTTTTTACTGAAAATAGAAATAAGCCCCTCCGTTGCACAGTGCATTTTTCTTGTATGGAAAAATTCCTGGAAAGTTACCACCAAAAAGCACCTCTCCGATTTCGAAATATGGAAAATGGCATTGTTTGATAAAATTCAATCTAAAAAAATAAATCACTAAAATACACGTTATTTAACTTAAAATTGTAATTCCATTGATATTTGTTTTTAAATTTAGATAATTTTAATTCTCAAATAATCCATGGTGGTTGGAGGTATTATTTACCCGATACTATTTATAAAAAAAAACACCTCTGAATATTTTGTATAAGGAATAGGATAAAAGCTTTCGAATAAACAAGGTGTGGTTGGTTTGTAAAAAAAGTGGCAAGCAAGTCAAAAACCGTAAGCAAGAAATTGGACTTTGGCCCTCCATTCATTGATTAAGTTTTGGATGAATCGCTACTTTTCTCATGTGTGTTAGTGCATTCATTTTTTGGGGCAGATGCAAAGTTGAAATGAATCAATAAATTCGATAACTGCTCATCTCTCCGTGGCCAGATTTGTTTGATCAAGGTGTCAAATTAAAGAAAACACTTTCGGCTATAATGTTAGTATCTTTGTTCAATCTCTCTCTGTGCCGATTGAACTACACTAAGGGTTGAATTAGGGTTGCGCGACTCACACTGTACTTATTTACCCAAGATAGCCTTAGAAGTACATGTATTAATACTGCTATTCCCAAAGGCCATATTATTACCCTATCAATTGCCAAGTACCACTTGAAACACCTGGGTCGAGAGGGAATGTGGGTACAATTCCTACCACTTTTATGAACTCTCACTTTGAAGGTGATTCCATGGGGATCACGAAAACCAACTGGGAAATTGCTTATATAGTTGGAACAGTTGGAAACGACATTTATAAAGTGCTTACACATGAGTAACCTCCATATATTTTGATGTTTTCTTTCATCATTAGGTCTCATCTACGATGTCACATCGTCTTTCACATGGGTTTTCCTGACTTTTGGTGTGGCTCTTGCTGGCATCTTGATTAATCTCTCGATCTTTGCTATCGTCGTTCGTTACAAGGCACGGCAAAGCATCTCCAACTCAACATTGAGATAGGTCGTAAAGAGGAGGTTCACATCTCTATTTCCTATTCTACATCTGTGCAGATACCCAGAGCGTCCCAGTCATAATAATTCAAAAGTTATTTGCATCGTTTTCCTTCTCGTGTAAAAGAGATATATTAGTCCATAAACAGTATGGGTTAATTAAGACAAGCGCCCTCTGAAACAAAACTGAACATAGAAAGTGGAACTTATGAAGCATTTCTTCAAATACTTCCCTGTGTCCAATAGTTACCTTTTGGCCACAACATCAGACCGACCGAAAGTCAATTAAAACAAGAGAATGCATTGCAAAACATTAATGCTCCATGGCAAGGACTTCCAGATTTCTCCAATTTTGAGATAGCATATTTAAGAGTAAAGAATACATTTCACAAATTGTGTGCTATATCAAAATATGTGTTTTTAATCTTTAATTGAATTATATATGAGAATAGAAATGTTCATCCCTTACACATATATATTTCAAAAATGTCATTAACATCAACATCTTAAAACATTATCCCAATTTTCATCAACTAAGTCCATCAAAATCTTCATAAAATTAAGTGAACATAATGTCCTGTAGGTATAAAAACAGAAAGTAAAACATGGCTTGAGCTTTTCCATTGATTCATGGAGCACCAAGTGTCAACCTCTTATTTTTCATAACAAAAGAAGAAATACAAACAAAATCAACTGAGCTGACGTCAAAATGAAAAATCAATTTCATGTCATATGACATGATTTTCATGATTCTTTCAATGGGATTGTTATTTCAACGGATGTATATGCGTAAACGTTCTAGCTTCTAACAGATGTTTTATACTCTTTGATACAATGTATGTAAATGAAATAACCATCGTAATATTCCTCTTAACTTATACATTTATTTTAACCAGGTAAGGGCTATTCAACTCTATTCCTATGCTTTTATTCTCCATCTTGAAAATGTTTTACATGTATATTTGGTGATCGTTACACATTTTAAGCTTTTTAATTTGTTATTATAGCTACCGTCATCATTTTTAGCTTTTTAATTCGTTATTATAGCTACCGTCATTAGTATTGATAAACCTCTGCATGTTTCTCCATGCAGTATTGCTGCTAATGTTTTATGATTGTAACTGTCTTTTTAAAGTCTACTGCTATTGTAAGTTCAATCTCATCTTGGTTATATCATGCAATATGATAAACAATGCAGAAATGAATGAATAAGTAAATAAATAGAATAAATAAATACCAGGAAAGGATTGAGCAAAACAATGTCACTAGGTCAGATATCATAAAAAGGAAATATCCAAATACAGTTCTATCATTTACAGTCAAAGTACAATATTGGTGGTATTAGGATTCCTGAGAAAATCCCAAATATTAGCAAATGACTTAATTTTGAAGAGCAAGCAACATTCTTTGTAGATTTTAATCAGCTGCACAAAACATTGAAAGATCCCTACCTTTTGGGATAACTTATCTCTAGAAATATATTATGTATGCAAAAACATAAAACCTTTAGGTTATTAAACATTAAATGATGCATTATACAAATGGCAAGAGTACTGGTATCTCGAATCTTGAGAACATTTTTGCATTTTGGGAACCCCTCACTTTAGCAACTTCCTTCCAAGGAACTACCAATCAATTCCAAACCTTTGGAAAATAAACTCGCCCTCCAATTCAGTGTATACATTGATACAAGTGCATACACGAACTATGATACAAAATAATATTTGTGGGTACCAGGATCCTCTGTGAAAATTGTTTAAATACTGACAGTGCCAGGAGCACATATATGTATGACGTTTTTGTTTTCTCATTCTAGATCCACATGCCTGGTTTGACCATCAAGCAGGTTTTCTTTTAGCAAGGATTGAAAATTTGGGTGTCCTAATTGAGAAACATGTTGTCCGAAAAGAGGCATCCAATACGGTAAACCGACACATGCTCCGCCGACGATTGCTCCGCGACATTTGCTCCGCCAACATTTGCTCCGCCGACATTTGCTCCGCCGACAATTGCTCCGCCGACAATTGCTCCGCCGACATCGACAATTGCTCCGCCGACAATTGCTCCGCAAAACGCGACAATTGCTCCGGTGACAAATGCTCCTCGAACGACAGTTGCTCCGCCGACAGTTGCTCCGCCGACATTTGCTCCGCCTGAAGCGACACTTGCTCCGGTGACATTTGCTCCGCCGACATTTGCTCCGTGACATTTGCTCCGCCGACAATTGCTCCGCCGACGATTGCTCCGCCGACATTTGCTCCGCCGACAATTGTTCCGCCGACGCTTCATGGGGAGCAAATGTCGCTTCATGCGGAGCAAATGTAGGAGGAGCAATTTTCGGCGGAGCATCTGTCGGCGGAGCAATGTCGTCGGAGCAAATGTCACCGGAGCAAGTGTCGCTTCATGTGGAGCAAATGTCGGAGGAGCAATTGTCGGCGGAGCAAATGTCGGCGGAGCATCTGTCGGCGGAGCATTTGACGTCGGAGCAAATGTCGCGGAGCAAATGTCGCGTTTTGCAGAGTAAATGTCGGCGGAGCAATCGTCGGCGGAGCATGTGTCATGGAACCTCCAATACATCATGTGGATTAAAAACAAAAGAAAATTATAGATAATCTTCTACAAGAAATGTATGTCTTTTTGGTGCCCAGAGGTCCTTCTAGCTAGAATCCTGTTGCTATACTTACGTTTATATGTGTTATTTCAAAATTGCATATTAAGTTAAGAGAGAAAAAAGATTTTTCTCCTTGAAATTAAAGAATGGGTTCATAAATTGATATGGTTGATATAAGGGAAGTCTTGTAAATTGCAGTCAACAATAAAAAGGAACCATTATAACTTAAACTCTGTCTAGTTCAACCTCATTTGTAATATGTGTTGTAAACTCATAGTCGGTATAAGTGTGGATGTGAGTACCGTATAAGACCTAGATTTGGACCTATAGATGTACTCCATTTCATTGACATTGGTGTAAATTTTAATTTTCCACATTTACTGAACATGATTATGATTTAAACAAAGCTACATGTAATCTAAAATGCATAAGGGCAAATCCAGAGTGATGTACATTACATCTTAGAGAATTTGTACTACTTCAAGAGGTCATTCATAAAACATAACTTGTTTATTCTGAACTTATATATTGGAATTACAAACGAATTACCAGTGAAGTATAAACAGTGAGAGTTTCAAATGGTTTCTTTAAATCGTTTGGTAGTTACATGTATTGCAAATAACATTTTTGGGACATTCGGACTTCTTGCATACCTATGCATTTTCTTTTTAATCTAAGAGTTTGAGCCTTCAGTATGAGAAACTTACTTTTAGAATGAGTGGTAAGGAAACATAAAATTAAGTAAGCTTACGAATGTAAATGTATTAAACATGTATTACAAACTTGAAGACTTATTTTATGTCAAGAATTGAAGGGTGATCAACAAATAATACATAGATTAGGCTTTTAAGTCCTGACAATGTTGTTTAAACTCATGATTCTTAATGTAATACATGTATATCCCTTCTATGACTATTCATGACTTTTTTAAATACATGATTGGTCAATTAGTGGTCATGTAATAAAATATAATTTCACTATTAAAAACAAATATCTGCCAGAGCTCCAAATATTTTTCACTATTTTTTCCTGGGCAGAACTGCGCATGCTCTCTTTGAGATTTTCAGGTAGATAAGCACATCACACGTTCAATCAAAAGTAATGCGCAATTAGCGCATCTCATTATAAATGCGCCTCAATATAACTGTGTGCAGGTTAAATTGACAAATTCAAACTGATTGTAAACTTCTCCAATGCCCCAATGCGGGTGACATGATAAATTGTCATTGTCATTGTCATTGATAGTGCGTTAAAAACCATATGCCAGCCAATCATTAAGTCAAACGTTGACCTTTCACTGACCTTTAAAGGGTTCGTAAAGAAGGGATATAAAACAAATATACCAAGCATTTAGTTCGTAAGAATAGTGGAAATTATATATCTTCGGAGGGACTGGCAATAATTACTATTTTGTCCTCGGGCTTCGCCCCTCTGAAAAAAATAGTACTATGCCAGTCCCTCCTCAGATAGATAATTCCACTATTTTTTCTCACAGCTTGGTATATTTGTATAATATAAAAGAAATGTCAGACATTAGACTTTCCATCATATCAAAACCATACTTGAGCACGAGTCAACCTTAATTTAAATGAATGCATGAAAGTTTGTATTTTTACTAATTTTCAACAGAATTTTTAGCATAAAAATAGTATCCAATTTGTAGGTTTATTGTACTTAGATAGTCCCATGGCACACTTTTAAATGCACTATTGTCAGTTCAATCACTTCATTAAGTCGGAATCTTAATGAACTAGTGCAATTGTATTTATTGACGGCAAGTTGTTACAAATGAATATTATGCAAGGGCCAGGGTATCCGTCTTCAGAAATCAATATCATAGTGCAGAATACAAACTATTTCCTCTACTCATATACAGCGATACATGCTATACCTTGTATGTAACGTCCGTAACAGTATTTCTGGATAAAGTATAAAAGCTCTCAAAAATGTTCTGGATATGTTGTGTGATATTGTGACAAAATAGTGACAAAATTGTTATTGAGAGAGCTCTTTGACAAGACAAGTTAAAAGGTACGATATAATTCCCTAACTCCCTTATTGTTTGTTAACTGCATTCATGAATCTGTGCGTGGTTGTGTGCTTGATTGCTCTCATTATCATAGGACCGAGTGAGCACAGAGTAAAGGTTGTCTGAGTGAGCCTGTGTGTCTTGCACGACATGCAATATGTACTTTGGCAAGTTCCCAAAATTAAAGTGACTGCTCATGTGGGAATGTGGACGAGAGCAAGTGAGAAAACCCCCTAAAATGCATCAAATGGTGGCAGCGGTGGGATTTGGCATATGCAATTTAACATTGACTCACATAAACAAGGCTCATGAGGTTCAACTCAAAATAGGTGCACTGTGCTCAAAGTTGATGTTGAATGCGACGCAAAGATTACTTGCATACTCACTTAGTTCTGTCTCAAGTTCAAGACGGACATGACTGGGTGATTGCGTATTTCAGCAAGAATTTTCATGGAATTGCCCTAAACATTTTCAGTCTCCTTGTTCCTTAAATAAACTAGATGGATGTTCGACTGCACGCAGTCGAAAATGATGCCTCCGCCATGAAGCGATTTTACAAACCAAAACAGAAGCAGTTTTAAAAATTCAAGTTTGATTGTAATCCATTAGCAGGATCTCAGAATATCATGATTACAAGCTCCTTTTCATATACATGTATGACCCTTTGACCTCATGACCCTAAAATCAATCAGTTCATTGGCTCTACAAGATACATACATGCCCTGTGTTTGATAGTAATCCGTCCATCAGTATTGACAATGCACTCACAAGCTATTTTTGCAGACATAATGAGCCCCATGACCTTTCACCCCAAAACCTCATCAGTTCATTGGCTCTGCAAGATGCATTTATGACCAAAGTTTGGCGGTAATCCAACAGTAGTTTCACGAGATAACGCAATAAAACGAGAACGGGACGTACAGACGTATGGACAGGCGGACAAACAAACAGAAAACAAAATGCCTCCGGCTACTTTGTAGCGGAGGCATAAAAACACTTTAAAAGCAGAAAACATAATGCCTCCGGCTACTTTGTAGCGAAGGCTGAAAACACTTTAAAAGCAGATTTTGTCATATTTTATGTCATATTAGAGCATTTAAAATTGAATAACTTTTTATTACTTCATTGCAAAATAAACTGGTGGGTCTCTTGCACTACAGCTGTTGGAATGGTTCCTGAAATCAATGACTGGACAGTCTGGTGACCGGATGAATGATGTTGATGACGAGCATGGTGACCGTGATGCTGGGTGGTCAGCTGCAGAGGAACGGACTGAGAATTGATCTGAGCTTGGATCTGGGCCTGGGCTTCAGCTTGGACCTGGGCCAAGGCCTGGGTGGTGTTGAGGGACAGCAAGGCTGCTGGATTTGGAGTGGTGTGGTGGATCAGCTGCTGAACCTGCTGGGGTACCACAGGTTGTAGTCGAGCAGGTTGTGGAGGGGAGTGGCTGGGTTGGTTCAAGGTGCCCGTTGCTAGGTTAACCAGATTGATATCAATACCATTGGAAGTTGCTACGCCTCCTCCAGCTAGCTCTTGCAGACTGGAAGAGGCAACATGGAGCTGGATGGGTACTACTCCCTGCCGTGCTGCAGTGAAATGAATTGATTCGGCATCGTCTGTTGGAACCATGGTTGTGGCTGTTAGCGTCCTATTGGCTGGGGTCAAGAGGTGCATTAGTAAACCAGGATTCTGGTTTGCATCCTGGGATTCATCCTTCTGTGGAGCTTTCACACTGAAAAGCAAATATAAGAGTGGTATCAAAGAAATTACAAATGTATCAAAGAAAGCAGGAATCAATCACCGTTTTGTGCATCCAGACATCCCAAATAATTTTGTTCAGGCATACATCCCCCCTCTTTGAGAAAAAAATTGAAAGAAAATCTTCTTCATTTACTTTAAAACTTTATCAAAAGCTTTGTTTGACATCTTGATACCAACTATAGGAAGGTTTTCCGTGGATGTAATGTTACTAACGATTCTTCATCAAGAATAAAACTTAGCACGAGGGTCAAGAAAAATGTTTTTAGTTCCCTAATGATCTGAAAGTATGGTACCTCCTCTCGAATCATTGAGTAGAATTTTAATTAGCCAGCTCTGAGCCGAAAGCTAAATTCTACTAGTCAAACCTGCTTTAGTGACCACCTGTCTACAAAGACCACTTTTTGTGTTACCCTAGGGCGGTTGCTATAGACACGTTTGACTGTACAAAGACCTTCACCTCCAGGATTTATATGATTGTTCCATCTGTGTTACCCAGAAAGAGATACAATAAAATTATTATCTTCTTTAACATCATTACTTAGCATTCTACACTAGGGTCATTCCATGTCAAATCACCCAATGGTTTTAACCCGACCATTTTTTATTTTGATGAAACTTAGTGTACTTGTTGAGTGTGATCTCACAACACCAAATCCCAAATTTGAAGTCAATCGGGGGAGGGGTTTGGGAAATACGGCCCACCAAATTTTGAGATTTTTTCAAAAATGGGGGTGGCGGGCCTACCTTTGAACCTTTGTATCTCGGGAACTAATGGGTCAATCTTCACAAAATTTGTATTGTTGGAAAGGGTATTCAATAAGAATTCCAAATCTGCCGTCATTTTCAAGATTTGTACATGTTGGGGTACTTTGACCTCTTGACCTAAGATTTGACCTTGAAATTGACCTTGTGGATCATGTGACCTTGACAATATTTTTCATGAAATTTAATCTCTGACATGTTCACTAAAACATATAAAAGTTTCAGGGATATAATATTTTTTGTTTTGGAGCAATAAGGATTGAAAGTATCCATACTCACAGATATTCACAATAAACCCTATTATAATTTATACAATACATGGAATATGCACAGAACAACACACATCTTCCACATGCTTTTTTGTTCTACCGGTAGTCATATCCATTCTAAATGTCAGCAGTACGTGAAAAGAAATAGAATGACAAATTCATATAGGCCTAAAGGGTTAACAGGATGTATGGCTTCTAGGACAATTACCCCCTGTGCAATCACCCCCCTGGAAAATTAACCCCCAGGAAATGTCCCCCCCCCCCCCCGAGGACAATTCCCCCCTGAGGACTATCACACCCAGAGGACAATTACCCCCCAGAAAATTACCTCCTAGGACAACCTGTCCCCCCCCCCTTGGAAAATTACCCCTCAAGAATAATTACCCCCCCAAAAAAAAATCTGCTTTGATTAAAACCAACTTATTATCAGGCTGGACTTCCCCTTTAACGAATAGGGAGGGGGGGGGGGGGGTAATTGTCCTCAGAGGGTAGTTTTCCGGGAGGGGGGGGGGGAATACTCCAGGGGGTATTTGTCCTAGAACCGACTTAAAGGCCTAAAGCCATACATCCTGTTAACCCTTTAGGCCAATATGAACTTGTCATTGTATTGCTATCCAAGTACTGCTGACATTTTAAATGGATATGACTAGAACAAAAAAGTATGTGAAAGGTGTATGTTGTACTGTGCATATTGCATGTATTGTATACATTATAATAGGGTTTATTGTGAATATCTGTGAGTATGGATACTTTCAATCCTTATTGCTCCAAAACAAAAAATATATCTCTGAAACTTTTATATGATAATGTTTTAGTGAACATGTCAGAGATTACATTTCATGACAAATGTTGTGAAGGTCACGTGATCCACAAGGTCAATTTCAAGGTCAAATCTAAGGTCAAGTGGTCAAAGTACCCCAACATGTACAAATCTTCAAAAATACGGCAGATTTGGAATCCTTATTGAATAATAATATAATAATAAATTTAATTTATATAGCGCTAAATACAAATGTCTCTAAGCGCTTTACAAATATATTATTACCCCGGTCATTGGATTCAGTGCTTACCCGCACACAATGTGTGCACAATCTCCACTCCCTGGGGAGCATTCCAGCCAGGCGTTACATGACGCTCAAAAACTGTTTGACCAACAATGACGGTCGCATCCTACCGGGTACCCATTTAACACCTGGGTGGAGAGTAGCAAGTGCAGGTTAATATCTTGCCAAAGGATATTAGTGCCGTGTCGGGATTCGAACCCTCGACATTCGCATCTCCAAGTCAAGCGCCTTAAACCACTCGACCACGACACTCCCAACAATACACATTTTGTGAAGATTGACCCATTAGTTCCCGAGATACAAGGGTTCAAAGGTAGGCCCACCACCCCCATTTTTGAAAAAATCTCAAAATTTGGTAGGCCGTATCTCCCAAACCCCTCACCCGATTGACCTAAAATTTGGGATTTGGTGCTGTGAGATCACACTCAACAAGTACACTAAGTTTCATCAAAATCAAAAATGGTCGGATTAAGATTTTCAGATTTTTGGGGTGATTTGACATGGAATGACCCACTAGACTTACGGCAAATGACTTTTTTCATGCATCTTCAGGCTGCTGAGATGTCGGAAGTTAGCACTGCACACTTTACAACTATATGGGTATTCTCCAGAATGGATGCGCTGATGACTCCGAAGATTTTCCTTGCGATTGAACTGTGCCCCACACTGTTCGCAACGGAATGGCTTGTTCTTGGTGTGGATCTTAGCATGCCTGTTAAGGTGACCACTTCGCTTGAAGCTTGCACCACACTGGTCACACACATGTGGCTTCTTGTCATTGTGGATAAGCATGTGAGCCTTGAGGTCATTGGTGGTCTTGAACTTGGTGTGGCAGGTGTTGCACCCATAGGGTTTTACAGAGTTGTGGACACGCCTGTGGCTTCGTAGGTCACTCTTCCGCTTGAACATTGCACCGCAGGCCTCACACTGGAAGGGACGATCCTTGCTGTGAGTTACCTCATGGCTCTTCAAGTAGACCAACACTCTGAACTTCTTTCCACAGATATTGCAAGCATACGGCTCATCATTTTTGTGATAAGACAGAACATGGCGTTTCAAATTGATGGACTGAATGAAGCGAGCATCGCAAATATCACACTTAAATGGTTTCTCACCAGTGTGTGTACGAATATGAATTTTCAACGCAGAGTTCACGTTACAATTCTTTCCACAGTACGGGCAAATGTAGGTTCTTATCTTCTTTAAGTTGAGCTGACGCTGTCTGTGAGCCTCTAGATGTACTGTCAGTTCTGCATCGTCTCTGAACACCTTGCGACATTTTTTGCACTTGGCATGATTGTTCCTGTAGTGGCATCGCAAAGCACTGTGTCCTTTACATATAACATCACAGAATTTACATGGGTAGTCTTTCTTAGCTTTTGCAGCAACGCCAATAGCAGTTTGCTTTGCTTTCAAGGCACGCTGTCTGATCGACATGACTCGTTGGGAAGGTGCCCTTGGCTCTGGAGACTTCTTAGGTTTCCTACGTCTGAGGGTGACTGCTTTCAAGGCAGCTTTGGTTTCCACCTTCCTAGGAGATGCTCGCTGTTTGCTCACTGTGGTATATCTTGTTTGCCGTACGGGACGTAGAGGTGATTTCCTTGGAAATGTCTTTGGGGCAGGACACTTTGATGACTGCTCATTTTCAGCATCACTGATGCTTTCTGTGATCTCAGCTCCTCCATCATTGAGGTCATCAGCATCTGAAGACATCTCTGCTTCATCTGAAGGGAGAGTTTCTTCTGCACAGAATAAGCAAACAAAAACATTTATTAAAAAATAATTGCACTATCAAACAAATTGAACTGAATGATGTCATACATTTGCAATTGAGCTTCATGTGACATGTGATTCCTACTGAAAAACTTTCAGCACAAATATACTGATCCCAGTCACAATTCAAAATGCTTTGTATAGTGTATGTACGCTCTGTTGCTTTAAGTCTATCATACTATACTCTTACTCCTTTTGAATTCACACATCTGACCTTGTTTTAATAAATCTTTAGTGTGTTATTTGTAATGATATATATTGAAGGGTTCAAATTAATTGTGTGTTTGCTTTTAGAATTATAACATCAGGCTGGATAGAATAAAACTGCAAGAAAACTAAAGGTTTTATTATTTCATTCTAACTTGGGAAATATTTTTATTTATCACTCTAATGATACAAATAGTTTGAAGAAAAAAAAAGGTGCACAACGAATCCCCTACAACCATTGTTTACAGCCAATTCATTCCACGAACAAAATTCCTAGCATCAACCCTGGAAAGAATACTATTTACTACACCTCAACCCCATCCAAACCTAAATGTAGTTACCTAAAACCCGATCCCAACCCTAAACCTAACCACATTTCTTTGACAAAATAAAGCATCTTGGATAAAATGCTGCTGGAGAAAACATTGTATGTTGAATCACTGGTTAAGAAAAAGAGAAATTACCATGGAATGATTGAGAAAGTTGGATGAGGCGTTCACACATAGCCCGATTTGCCTGGTGCTTGATCGCTGACAGATTGAATTTCTCAGCGATGGCGATGATGTCCATGCAGTTATCCGAGTTGGTCTGAGCCTTCAAGAAGGCACAGGCAGCTTCCTTCACCACAGGCACCTTCAGGGTGATCCCTATCTCCAGCCACATCTCCACCGTGCCCATGCTTAGATCCAGCTTCCCTGTGTACGCAAACTCCAGGAACATGTGGAAGGACGCAGGGGCCAGCTTGGACAGACAAATGCTCTTCCGAAGCAGTTCTGGATTGCGACCTCCTGCAGGAAGTGCCTGGTAGATGTCGCGGAAGAAATCGCTGCAGGCCATCAGGACGGCCCTGTGGGCGTTGAACTGCAGGTCTTGGACACTGATGATGGCGTCACAGAGACTAGGGTACTGGCGCCAGCACTGGGCAAGCATCTCCAGGGCTTTACTGCTATGGTTGGGAGCCTTATATATGTGGCTTCCATTGTCACCCTGCGTGACCTTAAACGACATAGATGCCATGTTGAGCCTTCAGGGTGTGGAGATGTTGATGTGTTGATCCTTCATGAAGCCAAAGATATCTGTGGAGATAATTAAACCAACACAAGTTTGTCTGAGACGTAGCTCTTCGCATATATTTTTATGGTTTACAGTAATTTTAAATAGTCAGCTAGTTTGAAAAGGCTTAATTTTGCAACTAGACCTAGACATATTTACATTTTATAGTTTTATAACTTTTAGTTTTAAAAAAGACGTGTAGAGACTAGAGTCTATATCATTTAACCACGCCCACGGCACTGACTTGATCAGTAGTTAATAAGAGTATTTGGTCTACTCTAAGTTATTCAAAACTTTAACTTTTTTGTCCCTTATTAATTTGTCAGCTCAAGAAAGTTTGCAACAATCTGGTCCGAGACCTTTTTTCCGGCCCGGTAAGGATGCTTGCAATCATGCTGATCAGTCATCAATGAAGAAGCTTCAACTTCAAGTTCAAGTTCAAGGTCAAATGAGCAGCTAGTACGTACTCCATCTTTTTAAGTAACAACATCAAAAGAATAGTGATTCCCGCTTTCATTCAGTCAACATCGAAACACTTCATCAGAATTAGATCAGGATTTGCCATTACCACTCACACTGTCCCCATTGGCATTATGCTTTGTGTACAAACACAAGGGACACTCTCCAACCACCGCAAACGACACAACTACCGTCATCAAATTTGCCACTGATTATCAGATGAAGGAATACGCTATTTATCACATTTTCACTTTAAGGTATTTCCTGTATATTTCTTTATAGTATTTTGTTATTATAATAAATAAACAATACAAAATTAAGTAGAAATTAGCTTTTACCTGTCTCTAAATTTTGGGCGCGATGTTTAATTCTGGAGAAATCCCTGTATTAGGCCTTTCGCTCGACTTTTCCCATCTATTCTAAAACACGCATGGTTCAAAATATTTGAGAAGCAGCGAAAATCAAAGTTGTCGCGAATCTGGAAATCAATGGCGCTGAACTCGAATTTTGAAAACGGTACTTGGTAGATCAATCTTGACGACTTACCGTATCATTACAATCTTAAAGTCGTAGGCACTTTAGCCAATGAGGGAATGGAAATTGATCAAAGCGTCTGAGCATTTGAAATAATCCAATCTATTTCAATCATGCACTTTTAATCAGACAATTATGGCATCTAAATCGCCCGCGATGACTCTACGGAGCTGTGTTGTCATTCTCTGCGGAACTGCTGGGGTCGGAATGGCTGGTTTCGCGCTTGTGAAATATCTGCGGAGTTGGCTGCGTCAGGTTGTCAGTAGAAATCTGGAACAGAGGATTGAGGATGGTAAGTTTTTACTTTATCATGGAAAAAACGACCGAATATACTATGTAGGTATTTCATCGATATATTAGCATTGCACTGATTAAATGAATTAGTCTTTATCATTTATGACTCGATCAAGTGAGATGTTGCATGTTGCCTTGTGTTGAAAAATGAAGTTTGAAGTTTGAACTTGAGTTGAACTTTGAAGGAGAGAAGAAAGAAGTTTGTGAGTGAACCATCAAAGAGAAAATTGAAAAATATAAACTGATACAATCATTCTAAGAAAGAAGAAGATCTCTTGAAAGCTGACAATTGTATAACATTTTATTTTCAGCAATCTCAAACGAAGCTCTTTCAGAGTTGGCCAAATCCTCCAATGTAGGGCTGAGACAGAGTGCTGAACAAATGCTGCTTGATAGAATAACAAAACGTAAGTATAGGAATATAATGGAAGAGAAAGACCAAGTTTCCGTTCGCCAATTTTGAAGAAATTATAACTTTTTGTTATTAAATCATATTGTGGGAAATTGTGTTGACTCTTTTTTCATCATATCACATGACATTAAAAAACAAAAATGTATCTAGTTTCTACCAAATATTTCTTTGAAGACCTAGATCTATAAATGTTGAAAATATGATAATATGCATATTTTGGTATAGCTATCAAGATATGACAAATGATTGCCATTTTATATAATTTCTAATTCTGTTTTAAACAGAAATAGTGAGCAAAATGTCAGATAGAGGGGATATGGTGATACATGTAATTATGATCTAAACTAAACAGAGAATTTAACATCAAAGAATTTGCTTGTGGAATACTGTGGAGGACATTGTTAATTAATTTGTTTATTTATTTGTTAATTTTAATCTTCCATAAAATGCTATCTTGATATCTCCATTTTTGTATTTTTTGGGCAGGAGAAGCATTTCTGTATGTCTTGAAATCTTGCAGGAGTACTGATGAAGAGAAGGCACTTCAGGCATGCACAGCCCTCTGTGTTATCCTTAAAAGTGGTAAATATCTGTCTTCGTCTTTCTTTTTCTCAAAGTCGGCCTTTTTAGACTCATTTTCTTACTCTCTGTTCACCATCACTTTTTTCTTTAGTTATTGTGAAACTATGAAATAAAATTTATTTGTAAAGTGTAGGGAATTTGCCAAGACAGACCAGTCAAGGTGATTCATCAGTTGCTTTTTTATGAAATTTAATGGGTTTAAAGATATTGTTGCAGACATGTTAATGTTTCTTTCATTCCTTGTTTCTTTTTCTTTATTTTGTTTTAAAGATAAAGACCAGTTATGGTCATGCGATTGCATTGTGAAAGAAACGTTGTGGAATTGAACAGAGAAGGTTGATCATCTAGCATATAAGTATTGGTGTGTACTGCAAGATTATGGAATCATCAAAAGGATAAGATATTTGGCCCAGTCTTTGTAAAGTTACAAGCACTGTACACAGAAAGATGTATATGAGACTACGCACATGTGTGCGACACATGCGTTTATCTCTCACACACCAATAGATAAACTAGTTTACCAAATATATCAATTAGTAGGCGGTTTCCCGGCAAATTTTTTATCATCATGTATTTAATAGTCAAAACATATTCTTTCACATGATTGGTAAAAAGAGCTTCCATTTCATTTTTTGAAATTGGGGCGTTTCCAATACTGGTCTTTACCTTTAAAGAGTACTAGTAATTGACACATATCCAAGAAAAAAAAAACTATAGGAACTATTCGGTTTTCACAACTCCTGTTTTTCTTTTGCAATGTTTTTTTCATCCCATATATATAGCTTGACATTGAATATTTGTACCAGTGTATGAAGTTTCTTTCCATTTGTAAATTAACTTTGTCCCATTTGCAGGCCAAAAACATGAGCAATTTTAATTCCAACGGCATTTGAAAGATAATACTAATTCAGAACTCCCCTCAAAATGAAAGGGCTTGAAAATGTCTTTAACTAAGTGGGAAAATAACAACCATTAGTTGTCAATTTGACTTTAGTGATTGCAATCCATTTAGTAATTGTCTGATTTTCAGACCCTTGAACCAATTGATTGTATGTTTCAGTTTAATTTTGGCTATTACAAGAATTGGGTTATTGATGTAGAAAAATTATATTTTATTACCAAAGAAAAAAAAAGAAGTCAGTCAGTCAGTCACTCAATAGTGTCTGACAGTGAAGTCTAGAAAGTAAACAGGTTTCCTAATTAGTGCTGTAACATCACGGATATCTCCAATTCCGTTTAACCGCCAGTCAAAACCGGACGGTTTTCGGTTAAACGATTTATTTATAAAAAAAAAAAAAAAAAAAAAAAAAAACGATTTTTTTTTTTTTTTTTTTTTTTTTTTTTTTTTTTTTAAACTTTTTTTTAAAAACTTTTTTTTAAACTTTTTTTTTTCTTCACCGACTCTGTCGGCAGCAAGCCAGGTCCGTGTGAAAAAGCGGGAAGGAATTTCATTTGTGCTTGTGAACTTGTCATAAATAATAGTAACAATGTCGATTTTAGAGGAATGTGTAAGATCATTAATGTAAAGTAAAAACAGTAGAGGACCTAGGATAGAACCTTGTGGTAGGCCATGTGTTCAAGTTGGATGAATTATTATTATAAATTACATATTGAGATCTATTACAAAGATTACTTTCAAACCAAGATGACAGACAAATTGGAGTGTTGTTCTAGTTTCAGAGTGGTGAGTCAATACACAGATTACTGAGCTGGGAGACATTGCCAGGCATAGTGCCAGGTGTAGGGGCATAAATTGAAACTTTAAAAAAAAAAATATTAAAAAAAAACAAACAAAAAAACAAAAAACAAAAACAAAAAAAAAACGGGTAAACGAAACCGTCCAATTGAAAACGGAATCCGCCATGGGCGGTCGGATACCGGACGGTTAAACGTTTGACTACAGCACTAGTTTCCTTGCGTAATTTGAATAATAGTTTAAACGTTTAAATTTTACAGACATATTCATAATTCCTGCAAAGTTCTACATACTTTGTTGTTGGCTGCAAATGTGACATAATACCTTTAACAGAGTGACTGTTGAACCTGCAGGGGGTGATTCACAAAGATCCTAAGTTGGACTTAACAATTATGGAAAACCGTTAGCGTCTTTGAAAATATTTTGTAAAATTTATTTTAAAAGGCGTAAAATGTTGATTGAAATCAAGGAGATTTCATGTTCTTGATTTGGAATTTATGAAAAGTTTAAAATACTTAAATTTTTGCTTTCAAATATTTTTTATTTCAAGGCTACAAATGGCTCTCCATAATATTGAAGTCCAACTTAAAGTAAAATTTGACTTTGTATCTTTGTGAAACACCCCCCTGTACTTCCTTTTTCTTTTTTATTGCCAGTTGACCAGAGAGTATTCCAGGTTGACCGCTTCATCCTCCAGACCCTTGTGACCGCCCTCTCCTCCTCCATGGATAGATGGACTCACTATCGCACCCATATACCTGATGTAGACTTCCCTGATAGAATGCAACGCATGACACTGGCCACCATCTATGATCTATCCACGGATCCAGGTACATTAGATCTGTGTATCAATGATAATAATGATGATAAATGATAATTATGATAATAATAAAAATGATGATGATGATGATGATGATGATGATGATGATGATGATGATGATGATAATGATGATGATAAATAATGAGATAATGATAGTAAAAATGATGTTGATGATGATGATAATGATAAAATAAGAATAATAATGATAATAATAATAATGATAATAATAATGATAATTATAATAATAATAATAATAATGATAATAATAATATTCATGTAAATGACAATAACAATATTATATGCATTATTTTGATTATTAAAGACAAATTCTTGTTATCCTTAACCTCCTTTAACCAGCTTTCCTGTCCAAGTTAGAGCAGATGAAGAGCAAAGATCTGGCCATCATAGTCTTGGAACTGTTAGAGAAATCAAGGAACAAGGAGGTCCAGAGGTACTCTCTGCTCTTACTTCTACAGATGACAATGCAAGGTACTTTCATTTATCCATTCATAAATGCAAGGTACTTTCATTTATCCATTCATAATCCATTTTGTAAGAAGACTTAAAGTGTATAATCTCTCAAGGTCATTATGTTAAAATTCTTAGACCGTGTAATTAAGTTTAATGATAATGTCTGTAGATATGTAAAGCACACATTATGTTTCTTTCTGTAATGACACCCAATGCACATAGAACAATCAATAAATTTTGTCAATATAAAAGATAATACATAATCAACAAAATTAACATATCAAAATAGACTGATACGATTACAAAATGATCACCATTTGAAAGTGTATTTAATCAAAAATATTTAAAAAGTTTTATGTGCGTTATGCTTTGTTATATATTTCGGGAACATGTACAATGTACAATACATTATATACGTCATATTGATTAAAAATAACAACTTTTTAACCAGCCTATTATCATTTTAAATAAAAAATCTTTTGTTTAGTGAAGATTCTATTGTAATATTCTGTCTTATATTTGCAGGAAAGAATTGTGCCAGTGTAGATGCCTTTAGGATTATTGGAGAAAAGAGTGTGTTTCATCACGGTGATGTCATGCTACAGAAGATTTGCTACCAGCTTTTAGTCACTTTGATTAATGCACAAAGCACAGGTGAGATAGAAACTAGTCAAGCCTATACCACATACATTATTTGTAATTATGCAGGCATATTTTTCTTGCTTCTACAGTTAGCACTTTTTAAAGTATTTTCCATATTTGTACGTAAGGAATACAAAGAAAAGCAAGGGAAGAAAAAGGGATGCTTGCCAACTTTCCTTTCGACCTTTTGATGTTCTTTGTTCTTTGTATTTGAAAAATCACTCATGAGAAGGATTTAAGATATTAATGGCTCCTTAGAATTTTTTTTATATCCAAAGATGAATTAAATCTGCTGCAATCTAAATGTAATGGGAGGTCAAAGGTCACAAGGCTCATTATGAATGCAAAAAATAGCTTGTGATCCTGTTATCTCAAGAAGCGATTGATGGATTACCGCCAAACTTAGGTCATGTAAGTATCTTGCAGAGTCCATGAACTGATTAGATTTTGAGGTCACATGTTTAAAGTTCAAATTTCACATGGCTCATTATGTACAGTATGCAAAAATAGCTTGTGATTACATTATCATTGGAACCGATGGACAGATTACCATCACACTAAAGACATGTATGTCTCTTGCAAAGCCAATGAACTGTTAAGATTTTGGGGTCATGAGGTCAAAGTTTATGGTCCATTATGGATGCCAAAATAGCTTCTGAAAATTGCTCCTGTTTTGGTTTGTAAAATCGCTTCATGGCGGAGGCATCATCCTTCTATTTTTTTTTGAAATTCTTAAGAAATCTCTCTTATGAACCTTGCTTATTTTGCTATCATTCTCCTTTATGTGCCATAGATGCAACCCTGTTCATCCATGAGATTGCTCAGCAGAATGCCCTGGTTCCAATGGTTGTCTCTACCAAGTCAGATGATGTAGAGGTATCATTCTGGTCAGTGGCCTTACTACATGAGTTTGCTGTTCACAGTAAGTCCACCAACTATATTGTAATTTGTTTAAAGATATTTTTTTCTTCTTTTCAGTTAGATAAATCCATACTGACATTTTTAATCCCATTATGAATATCTAACATTGTTCTCATAAACTACTATAATTTTGCTGTGAAATTGATATACTAGACCAATTTAGTCTTGATATGGATACATGTCTTTTTTTTGGATTAGTTATGTAAGGCAACATTTCAGATTTCGTATTCTGGTTTTAATCTAATCTGAATTGAGTCTGCTTTTTACATGATTGAAAAACTGACCTATGTATTTCCTTCTTGTATATAGAGTATAATCATTAGATGTTTACAGGAAATAATGTGTTGTGTACTTTTTAATATACTTGAGATGTCTTGAGAAATGAATAGTTTGTTACCTTTAGTCTTTCTCTCCAGATGTTTTCAGGAAATGAATGTGTTTCATACTTAGCACCTGTAATCTTTCTCTACAGATGTTTGCAGGAAGGAGCTATGTGAATTACCTTGTCTGGTCACAAACCTTCAGGCGACATTGATGGCTAGCGAAGCTGCGGTTCAGAGACTCATTCTCAGGATATTTGCCTTTCTTGCTCTCAGAAACGGTAAGAACATGGATCATGAAGATCGTTTGACTGTTCTGCAGTCACATTTTATGTTTTTCTGCCTTGTTTCTTATTCACCTTTTAAAGATCTTTCCTCTCTCTCTCTCAACCTCTCTCTCTTTCTATCTCCCTCCCTGTTTCTCTCTCTTGCTTTTCTCTCTCATTCCCTCTCTTCTCTCTCTCTCTCTCTTTCGTCTCCCCACCCCTCTCTCTTTCTATACCCTCTCACTCCCCTATCTCTCCCCTCCTCTCTATTTCTATCTTCATCTCTCTCTTCCTCACTTCCTCTCTCTTCCTAGAACTCTCTCCCTTGCTCTCCCCCTCCCTCTCCCTCCCTCTCTTTCCCTCTCCCCTCTATATTTCTTTCTCTCCTCCCTTTTTCTGTCTCTCTCTTTCTCTCTCCCCACTCTCTCTCTCTCCCTCGTCATTTCTCTCCTTTTCGATTTCCTCCTTATCTCTCGCTTTGGAATTGCTACAGCCTAGCTTCACTAGTTGAATATTGTATTGTAACCACATTTTCCTGTGCATAAAACAACAGGTTTTTCTTAGGTGTATATATTTTTGTTCAATTTTGTTTACACTATTCAATTTCATTGTGAAGGAACCATTATGAGTTCCTGAACTTTACGTGTTGATGTTTTCAACCCAATCAAATAAATAACCTTAATTGTTTACTTTTTATATTGACCCAGCACTTTATATGTACCTACTCCTAATCTCCACATTTACCTAAAACCCAATCGCACCCAAGCCCGATACTTTTCTTCTATGATAAAGCGTTTTTAGTCTACCAGTAAATGCTTATGTAAACATCGTAACAGTATTACCAGTAGGCATGTTGCAACTGCCAATATAGTTGGATATATTATGATATCCCTAAATTGAATTATTGACAACTACCTCTAAACTATTACTACAAGACAATCAGCTACTGGAAAACTACCTCAAGCATAACAAGGCCCTCTTCCTCCCCTCCAGCAAACTACCCCAAATATAAAAATTTACCCCTAGGTTACCTTGATAATCAGACAGCCGATCGGCTTGTAAAAGTCACAGGGTTCCTGAATGACCTAAAGGTTTATCAGTATCATTGCAGCATGAGCTAAATCCAGGATTTTGTTTGAGAATCTGGGACAAAGTTGCCCAATCCCTCTTAGGGGTAGCTTCCCTATAAACTTTGTAAACATGCTTACCCCAACAAAAATAGATAAATCACTCTTTGGTTATTTCATGTACTTTACCTCCTTAGATCCCTTTGCAAAAGAGCTCATGAAGAACAAGGCATTAATTAGTCACCTACCTACCTGCCTTGCAAGTGGAAACAAAGATGTAGTGCATTGGGCTTTGGTACTGGTTCATGATCTAGCTATGATGGGTAAGTTTAGCTTTGATCATCAAAGATACTATGTCCCTTTTGCAGCTAACCTCAAATTCTGTAGAACTTTGCAGGAATTATGAATATGTCATGTATGTCCTATCTGTGATATTTAAAAGTTAGCAGTGTCCTAATATTCAAATTATGCAAGGAAACCTGTTTACTTGCTAGACTTCACTGTCAGACACTATTGAGTGACTGACTGGCTTTTTTTCTTCTTTGATAATAAGATACGTAAAATGGGCTGTAAAGGGTATGAGCATTTGTCTACATCAATAACCCACTTCTTGTGATGGCCAAAATTAAACTGATTGAATCTTTGTGCAGCATAAAATGTATGACCATTCAGTACAATGGTCTGAAAATCAAGACTATAACTTATTGGCTCTATAGCTCCTAAGTCGATTTGACATCTAATAGTCGTTATTTTCCCACTTGAAGACATTTTCAAGCACAACCTTTTTTAGGGAAGTTCTGAATGAGTATTATCTTTCAAATATATATATTGAACGCTGTTTCTAGGAACATTGGAATATTATATAAATTGAAATTATTACTAACTCCCAAATCTCTTTTTATGATTTATAATGCTTTTGTACTTTCGCATATTAATTATTGTAATATCGTATGGGGAAACTGTTGTAAAACTAAAATTAATTCACTTGAACTTTTACAAAAGAAAGCTCTACGAATTTGTACACAATCTGATTATTTAGCACACACTACACCTATTTTTAAAACATTGAAAACTCTCAAAGTAACTGATATGCACATTTTTCAAACAGCTATTTTTATGTATAAATATGTCTCCAACTTACTTCCTAAGTCCTTTCATGATTTTTATATTCATAATGTTAATGTACATTCGTACCCCACGAGGCACTCTATGGATTTTCATTTAACTAACCCTAAAATTGTTTTGGCACAAAAATCAATAAGACACAATGGACCCGATGTGTGGAACTCCTTGCTTATAACATTAAAATTATGTACAACACTTGTTTCCTTTAAAGTAAAGATGAAAGAATATTTATTGATAAGGTATGAAAATTAGATTCTGGTCATAATATACTACATGTATTTTGTTTTAATATTCATTGTTTATTTGTATATAAAAAGGAAATTATTTTGATAGATTGAGGAGCTCGCGCAGTGCACTCTTCACTTTGCACAGCACTCTCTTCACCCGCTCTTTCTTCCTGTCTCCTCTCCTTCTTTTGTAAGGCCGGTATCATTTCAAGCTCTGCTTACGATATCGGTCTTCTGCATTCTCCCCCTTTTCTTTCTTTTCAAATACGATTAATTGTACTATTGATTATTTATATTTATTTATTTATATGAATTACTACTTGTATTACTTATCATTATATTGCTAAAATGTATTCATTGTTATTTTTGTTATTGTTTATGGAAAATGCAGAAATAAAAAACTTGAAACTGAAACTGAAAATACCGTTGGAATTTAACCTTTCATTTTTTTGGCCTGCAAATGGGACATATTACCTTTAAGAGATTCATCGTATTTGTAAAGATAAGAATGAATTAGAGCAAATTATATCTGTTCAAGCAATCAAGCTCATTTAAACTTGAAACCTTATAGTGTAATCAGAAAATTTGTTTTTATATGCCAAACCTTCTAAATATCAGAATTATCATGTGTTGGATTTCACATAATACATATTCTAATGTAACTTTACCAATTAGAAAACGTTAACATGTATAGTCTGCTGTGGATTCTTTGTATTGGTTGGTTCTGTCAGTAGCATCCAAAGCAGATGTTTCAGTGCTAACTGATATATAAAACTTCCTTATTACTCATTAATTATCAATGTATGACATATCGGGGGGTTATTGAGACAAAGACATAACTCCATTTTGGCCATTTTGAGAAAAAGGGGGTTATGTGTCACTGAGCACTAGCCATTGACTTCAATGCCATGATATCAAATACTCATTTTGGCAAAATATGGAGTTACCTCTTTGTGTCACTGAACCCTCTATATGTAGTAAGTTGGGAATGAATGGAGGGACAAACTTTACACTTGGTGACCATAAGAAGTGCTCTGTATGTATAAAGATTTTGTGTTTTCCCCTCTCAGGTCGGCAGGCATTGGAGAAGCTTCTGGATTACACCAATGACGCGTTGATCAAGTCCCTCCTCTCCCTTTCCACCACTCGTGATAACATGATGCTACGCCTCCTGGCCGAGACCCTTGGACTATTCTGCGGGTGCGAACAGCTCCCTCATCGCCTGGTCCGGGCTGGGGCCTTAGAAATGATCCTGAGTCTGGCCCAATCTCATGACCCAGACCTGGTCTTCTGGGCATCGGCCTTGCTTTTGAATCTAGCCATGACATCAGGTAAAAGCCTCCTCCTCTTATCCGATTTGCTCAAACTCTTTTTGATTGGTTTGTCTGATTTTTCTGCTCCTACTATAATTAAGTTATTTTTGGAGTTGACTTGGCCTTTAAGTCCCAGGCCCTGTAGCATAAAGAGTTATGATTAATTGTATCTCCTCATAATTCACTTTAACTCCATTAAACAGGTGTCAATTTACAATAAACAGTGACTTAAAACTATGTTACCAATGGATACACAATGTATGGTAAGATAGAATTAATAAATTCAATTCAATTTCAATTTATTTATGTTTCCAACAAAACATTAAAAATCTATTATAAACATTTACAACAGCAAGATAGGGTATACATTAGATTTGTAAGATAGAGTGTAAGTCAATGTCACAGGGCCTTGTTTTGTTATATTTTGTGATTACAGAAGAAGCAATTACTATTTGTGATCTAGTAGTGTTTTAGTAAACAGAAAACAAAATTATTGCAGGCTTCTTTGTCCACAGTTATAAGAGCAGGCGAGTTTGGCTTGTCAGAGGGGCACAAAAGCACAAGCCTGGAGAAAGTATCCTCTTTTACTATAGCATTGTCTACTTTTAGAGGGACATCGTTACCACTGAGTATGGTACAGTCAAACCTGCCTATAGCGACCACCAAAGGGAAACACAAAAAGTGTTCTTTGTAGACAGGTTCCTGTAGTACATGTTTCAATACAAAACCATTTTCAATTCAAGGGAAACAAAAAATGTGGTCCTTGTAGACAGGTGGTCTTTGTAGACAGGTGGTCTTTGTAGACAGGTGGTCTTTGTAGACAGGTGGCAGTTTGACTGTATTAGGCTAGTGCTTGTATTGTATCTTGGTAATTTAAAGCCTGCTGTTGCCAATTTGAAGTGGAAAAGATTAAGAAGATAATCATCTAGCCTTTAAAGGTATTACAAAGTGTTGGTATGAGGTCATGAATTTGGTTTAAATGAGCATATTAGAAGCATATATGTGATTTTACAATATTCAATGATCGTTGTCTCGGTTGAAATTGAGTCTAAAGTGATGAGATTGTAAATAATAAACTCTTTATGTTGTATAGCGCCCTCTCAAGACTAATATTTCTTTAGCTTCAAAATAATCAATTTTTACTACAATCGACCAATTTGCACTTCCCGTTTGGTTATTAAATATCAGAACTGAATATTCTGAGATTTTCATGGTCGCAGCTATCATGGAATGGCCTTAAGCGATATTTGAAATATTTTAAATTTACCGATAAATTTGTGATTATTCAATTTCTCGAAAGCAGAAGTGTTTTAGGGGCTAAATTTTCTAGTGCTTATAATACATCCACAGGGGCATTCAAATATATCAACATTTTAAAGAATTACTATAAATACAATTTTGAAAATTTCCCAAAAAGAAAATCCCTGTCCACAATGCACTTGGGCAAGACCGAGGTACTTTCCTCATATATGTTACCAAGCACATCTTAGATATTTAGTTTATCTAGTCATCGTAGATAGCTTATAGTATACAGTCAAACCTGCTTTAGTGACCACCTGTCAACAAAGACCACCTGTCTACAACAAGCACATTTATGTTTCCCTTGAAAAAGGTTTCTCATTGAAACATGTACTAAAGGAACCTGTCTACAGAGACCATTTTTTGTGTTTCCCTTGAGCGGTCCCTGTAGACAGGTTTGACTGTATTAAAAAAGACTAAAGAAAAAAAAAAGGCAAATTTATTGCCAAGTTACATGCAGAACTTCACAGTATTCTGTAATTCTCTGGGACATCAAATGATTGGTTTAGTAGGTTTATATCCTTCTTCATTCCCATTTCAGATGCAGTAAAAGTGGAGATCCTGGCTTCCGGAGGGTTAAAGACCCTGATTGACCTGTCATTAGGTGACCATGAGAACGGTCAGATCACTACCATGGCAGCCAAAACACTGGTCATGATGGCTGTACTAGGTAAGATACAGCCCTAGTATGGAATGCAATGCATGCCCCTGACCTGATAGTTTATAGAGCAAATATCAATAAAGGAAAATGCACCGTTATTCAGAGTTGGATTATGATAAGAGTTTCACTGAAGTAAAACCAGAAAGGAATAATAATAATGATAATAATTGTCTAATAGTCCACTCCAAATTTTATTAAACCGAAACAGAAATTCTTTTTTGCCCAATTGATCCTGAGCCCTGCAGCCACTGAGCAGCGCCAGATCGACGTTGCTCTTTCCCTTATTCTTGAACGCCAAACAAGGTGGCAACAACTCCCATCTTTTAACGTCTTTTGGTATGACGCGGCCGGGGTTCGAACCCACGACCTCCCGGTTGTGAGGCGGACGCTCTACTGACTGAGCCAACACTCCGGTATGGAGTGCTTGTGACTTTTATGAGTGGTTAAGATGTGCAAATGTTTCATGCTACAAAATGACTGAATCTCATCAAACAACACACTGCATTTTCGCTATTCGCAATAGTTTCTTGCAGTAGAGATGGTTGTGTTTTCACTATTTCTTCTGTTAGCTTCCATTATGAAAGTTTCTGGTGTTACAGTTGTAGGATTTTTCTGCACACCCACACACATACACACAATTATGCTTTTGAGTTGTCTGGACGTCCCGTTCTTGTGATGGCGTTATCTGAAGCACCTATCGATGGATTCCCCCCAAACTTCGGTCATGTATGTATCTTGCAGAACCATGAACTGATTAGATTTTGGGGTCACAGTATGTTACTTAATGACATATACGGTAGTCTGCCTCTGTTCATTCATTGTGTTTCTTCTCGCTTTTCAGATGAGCCCATTCATGTGTACGTTCGGTGTGAGAGGGACTCTGCTACCGTGGTGATTGAGAAGAAGAACCTGCAGCTAACGCATTCTGGGGTGCGTACTCACATTTTTTGTTGTATTCATCTCTTCTTTTGCAAAGCATTATGTGAATAGAAATATGAAAGACATGTGTATTTCAAGCTTTAAAGCCCCACAACACTACTTCTATATAGCAAACAATGCGTAACCGGTGCCTGTTGGTCCCCATGATTCTCTTTTTCTTATATTAATTGAGAGCTGATTTGATGAGATAACCACCTGTCAGTGACTCTGCAGGGAGGTCTAATCCCCCCTGACCAAACTAGTGCAGACAGGCTTTAAAATTGTCCAAATAATGACTTAACAGCAGAAGACCATCCTGAGCACAGTGCAATGTAGGGTTAGGATAAAGATTAAGGTGAGTGTAATGTTAGGATTGGGTTCAGGTTTAGGGTGATTGTCAAGGTTTTGTTTACTAATTTGTTAGGGGTAATACTGCACTTGTTCTGAGATACTGTGTATTGATTCTATGGTAGGAGTACCATGGGATATTAGTGAAGGTGCTTGACTCTTGTTGAACAGGTATCGGATTTGACCCTTCCTTGATGACTCCATGCTTGAACAAGGTGTTTTACAACAAGGTGTTGACCCTCTGGACTCGTGTGTATTAAATGGGTACCTGGCTGTACTGGGTTAATATCAATTGCAACAGGGCTCCCTAGAAAAGCATTATTACTATTGACGGTCTACCTTGAGTAAATAAGACCATACTATGATTAGTATTACAGTCAAACCTGTCTATAGCGACCACCCAAGGGAAACACAAAAAGTGGCCTTTGTAGACAAGTGGTCTTTGTAGACAGGTTCCTTTAGTACATGATTCAATGAGGAACCATTTTCAATGGAAACATCAAATGTGGCCTTTGTAGACAGGTGATCACTAAAGCAGGTTTGACTGTATTATCATCATTGTTATTAGATCAACATCACCATGTGGGAGACACTGCTGTCAAAGAAGCTTCAGGTTTGGCATTACACACCCAGCACGGAAGATGACCTCGCTTCCTTGATCAGGAAGGTATCCAACATACCTATTCTAGATCAGCAGTCCAAGAGGACATGCGAACGCAACATGGTCATCTTCACCATCAACGGACCACAAGCTCCTCTATGTTTGAAAGGTAAGAGTCTGTGATTTCATTTGCTTGTGGATATGTTGAGAGAAACTTAGCTTTTGCACTAGTAAAGAAGTTTATGGTACAGTCAAACCTGTCTATAGCAACCGCCCAAGGGAAACACATAAAGTGGTCTTTGTAGACAGGTGGTCTTTGAACACAGGTTCCTTTAGTACATGTTTCAATGAGGAACCATTTTCAAGGGAAACAAAAAATGTGGTCTTTGTGGACAGGTGGTCTTTGTAGACAGGTGGTCACTAATGCAGGTTTGATTGTATCATCTATTTTCTGTTGAATAAGAAGTCTGGTCATCTGTCAATACATGACTCGGCATCTTATTTGTTCCTTCAGTTTTCTCTATTTTTTGTGAATTCTGTCTGTTTTGGGGATTTGGGAATGGGAAAGGAAGGTTTGAAGTAGATCAAAGTGAATTATGATACTTGCTGCTGCTTAAAGGGTGAGGATATGTATAGAGAAAGTTTGGATTACAAAGATATAAAAGTATTTGGTACTGTATTCTTTCATTAATTGGGAGCCAGTGAAGTTCATTCAACAATGCGGTAGCGTGGGACCATTTCAGTTTTTGACAGTCAAGCACACTTATTCTGGAAATGTTGGATTCTGACCAGGTCCTACCTACATGATGATATTGTATTAAAGCCCACTGCACTATTCATAGCTCCTTGCGCCCTCTATATAGCAAAAAACGCCTAATTGGTGACCATTTGTCCCCCGTGGTCCCCTTATTCTTATGTTAAGTGAGAGCTGCTTTGATGAGATAACCACCTGTCAGTGACCTTGCAGGGGGGGAGGGGGGGGGGGGGGTCTAATCCCTCCTGGCCAAACTAGTGCAGACAGGCTTTAAACATATCTTTTTAAAATCTTGTTTACATGTAGCTCTTGAGAATCGTCTTCGTTTCAAGATCTATTCTAAGTCTGGAGTGGTGACCTCAGACCCTCTAGACTTAGACCAAGGTCAATCCTGCTGCATCGTAGCCAATGTAGATGCAGACTGTGAGTTGGATGTGATGCACATTTCAAAGAACCAAGAAATGATTGCTGTCCAGCTTCAAGTTTCAGGAGGTATGTGCTAAGTTTGGCATCATTAACATATTTTATGCCTTCCCAAATTGTGCATTTGTTTGATTTGTAGATTCAAACCTATCCCAACTGTTGTGTTATAAATGAAACATTTATAACTGATTTAAAAATAAGCATGACAAGCCGCCGCTTGGACAATCAGCGGTCTCCCATTATTAGCCCCTTGCCACCCCCGATCATAATATTTGGTTTCCATTTGCACTTATACCACTATTTTAGTGAAATCTTTGGAGTAGCCTTGGATACATGTACATTCAAAAATGTTCCAGGGTGGATGGACATTATATGGGGAATCATTGGTGTTCACCTCTTTTTCCATAATAAAGATACAATGCAGTACATGTAAGTATGATCATGTGCAATCTAAAATCTCACATACAAGCTATGCTTTTTATTTAGGCTCCCCATATTTTACATTGTTCTACCCAGCCTGTTATATACAGGGTTCGTACGGGTCAGGGAATTTCTGGAAAGTCAGGGAATTTAAAAATGTTTTTTCCAGAAGCAAAAAGTCAGGGAAAGTCAGGGAATTCGTCCATTTCTTCTGGAAAGTCAGGGAAAATCTTTTTTTCTTCAAGATGTTTGTTAAAATGGCATTTAATTTGTCTTGTGAACAAAGGAAAAACACATTTTGTAAAATTTGTGGTTCACATAATAGCTAGCCCATCACAATGCAGTGTAGTACGATGCTAATGTTCTTTTTGAGAAATTTGTGTGTGCATGACTGTTGACCTGTGTATAGGCAAATTCATGCAATGTACTGAGCTCTGTGAGAGTGTGTGTGTACAGTATTTGTGTGTATGTGACTGATCAGACCAATCAGAAACTTCCTTGTAAGTGGGCGGAGAGTGAAGCCAGCATAAATTAAACTTGTCAGTGACCGCTAGCACAGTACTGCAGAATCACAAATTATGAAGTTTGTTGACCTGTGTGTAGGCAAATTCACGTTTTGATCTCTTTCTTAAAAATAATACAAAATTATTTACCTTTGAAAAGTAGTTTTCGCATGTTTTCTTTTCTTTCTCAAGTTTCTTTCATTTTGTTTCTCGATCCCACCCCAACATTCATTCACATCTCTTTATCTCTTTCACTATCGACTTTCACTCATTCTCAGTTCCCCCAAAGCATGTCGTGTCATAGAATTATTTTTAAAAGGCAAAGATATTCATATTCCCTATCAAAATCCAAGCAGTATTTTTAACTATTGTGTTTACAAACGGCAAGGATTAGTGCATGCATGCCAGACAGTTGCCGCCCAGCGTGGTGTAATATTACATGTGGTTTCTCTGAACAGGGTTTGTTATCGGTTACCAGGCAACCAGCACATAACAAAATGTATGCAAATCTTGGGTTCATGTATAGCATGGGCGCTGCATTCCACGCTTGTTTTTAATTGACAGACAAACGGACCAATAATAGTAAAGCATGTGGGATGGATGCTCTGACAGGGAGTGGACTTCTGTATTTTGAGAAGTGGTGAATGCCTAGCCCAGTATATAAAACCCGGCTGGTTTCGTCTTAGGGAGTGGTCTAAACTAAGCATGTTGACCTGGGACTTATTGTAACCAGGGAGGTGACAAACCCTGTTGTAACTGTCTTGAATCCTGGCTGGTAGACAGCAGGATAAAAAATATTGCGGTTTGATTCCACATTTGGCGTCCATTGTGCGAGCGCGAGCATACAGCCAGTTAGCTAGCCTAGCCTCGTGGTTGCTGCTTTCCCCAAGGTCCGCAATTAAGGCACATTTTTTTCCGTCAGCAAAATATCGAAAGTCGGGGGTGCGCCTTATATAGTCAGGTACAGGATATTTGAGTCCTCAAATGCTACTTTTTAGTGGTTTTCAAAAATCTCTGTGTCTGAACATTAATTACATAATGCAAATAAAGAATAGGATCTACTATTTGAAGTTAAACTACGTTCCTAATTTGAAAGGAAGAGATTTTTTTTTTTTAGAGTTTTTTTTTTTCAGTCTCGATAAATTATGCCCTGTCACAAGGCACTTTGCCGGCCGAAGCTCTCCCGTGTCTTCAGCTCACTCACCTGTATGATGCAGCTCACTTACACAGGGGATAATGAATCACCACGCAAAAACTAGCCTGTCCACATTTCTGTTTGGACTCGGAGGAAAAAATTCTGTCATCTTTAGTTTTAAAAACAACATTGTTACTGGGTCTAAATAGTTCAGAAGCACTTCAACTGTGCCTCGTAATAAAATGAAAGTATTTGTCACTGAAATAAGAGCCGATCTGATGTTTACAAAAAGACCAATGTTGGCTTTGTTTTTGGTGGCTTTTTGTTAACCAGATCAGATCACGTCTTATTTCAGTGTTCAAAAAATACTTTCACTCTCATTATATGAGGCACAGTTGAAGTGCTTGTGAACTAAGTTAGACCTTGGTCTAGTAACATGTTGTTTTTAAACTAAAGATGACAAAAAAAGAAATCCAGATTTTTTTTTCAGATTTTTTTTTTTTTTTTTCGGGGGGAGGGGGGGATAGGGGTGCGCCTTATATAGTTTTGTGATTTGCTTCCTAGTATTGCGATGATATATAGTTGTACGCTTTAAATTAAGACATGTTCATCATTGAAAATGGTCATGGAAATTTACATTATCCTGCTCTGGAAAGTCATGGAAAGTCATGGAATTTTAAAAATGTGTAAGTGTACGAACCCTGTATATATACATATTTCGAAATTTCGTACTTATTTTCCGTACATTATATTTGATTTGAAATATCTACATTTTTTTCTTTTTTTTCTTTTTGAAATCTATTCTTATAATAATATACGCCTGTATAAAAAAGAAAAGAATATAAACTGTTTTTCTATGTAAAATGTGGAATAAACAAAACTTCAACTTCAAACTTCACTTCAAAATAGGATTGTTATTATGATAATTTTATGTCAGACTTCTTGTGATGTTATCCAAACACAGCACTGGTGGTGAATCAGCGTATTCGGACTCTGATCCTTCTTCCCCTACTCCATCGCATCATGGCAGTCCCAGCCAACAGTCCGATCAACCGGGTCTCGGATCTAGAACTCCTAGAGGTCCTGGTCCGGCATGAGTCCCAGAAGAACCAGGTCCTGGAATGTCAAGCTGTTGTGGACCAGCTCGTTGCGATGGTGAAGTGAGTTTGTACTTTAGAGAAAGGCCACGCATGTACCTTTTAATAATAGCTTCTTGTATATTGCTCATATCCATCACACTGTGACACTCATGGTGCTTAGACATTTTACCCAGGTTTATAAGCGAGTAGCCAAAGTAACTAGCACTCAAGCATTGTAGGTACTCAGTTACGGGTCTCACATAATGTGGGTTTCCAACCAAAGACTTCAAGAGATCTGCCCCCCTCTTTGGAAGTAAGTTTATCAAATTGGTCCTCACTAAGCAAAATGGGATGAAAATCTCTCGTTTAAAATATACCCCACCACTCTAGCACAGGAACCTATGTATTTCAGGTGGGGTACACGACCCCCATTTTGTTTTACTCGTTTAAACTAGTCAGAGCCTTGCAGCTCCGCATGGAGGTTAGAGTATTAGATTGCAGCTGTACTCTTCATCATTTTACGTAATAGTGTAAACAAACTCTTACTGGGGCTCTGCCCAAAAGGAAATGAGAAGTAGGAAATATATATTTTACTTGTTTTAAGATATTTTCATGTTCAAAAGTCACTCATAATTGAGATGAAGACCTAAATTAAGTTTGAACAACGCAAAATGGACCAGAATTTTTGATATAACAACAATTTTAACTCTGAATACTAGCACTCTTTCTCCCTTCCTCTTCTTTGATGTGTGTGTTTTCTGCTGTCCTTGTAGTTACTTTGCTCAGCAAGGTGTTGATCAGCTAAAGTCAGAACCGCTTGCCGTGGCCCATTCCCATGGAGCTTTGAGAGTGCTGAGGGTTCTAGCTATGTATGGTAAGTCTACTTCCCTGGAACAAACCACACCAACATGTGTTTCTTTTATATTTGAGGTACAGATACTTTGGAGAAAAAAAGGTCTACAGGTATGCAAATTGAAAAATTCAGCAAGATATCCAAGAAAATTAATAACGAATTGGAATATTTTCCGGTAAAATTCCTTTTGTTTGGAATAATGGATTTTATATCAAGAGCATTTCTTTATATTTACTTTGAAAACAAAGAAAAAAGAGAAGAGTCATATTTTTCTGCAAACACAGTGAAAGATATTAGCTACATAATGATATCTTGTTGAAAGTTGGCTCTATGTTTTTCCCCCCTTTTATTCCAATTCACAACTGCTGCAAGATTTAAACAAAATATCAAACTGTATCGTTAACATCCATCATTGGTCACCACTTGTAGTTTGAACCGTGCTAAATTTATTAATGTTTTTGTGATATATTTATGCCAGACTGAAAACTGGAACTATTTAATTTTTCCTTTCTCTCATTTTGTATCAGACCACTACAGGTCAATTCTCTTGACCGCTGACACCATAGCTGCAGTGGTCAACCTTCTCAATGGTCTGGTCAACTTCTGGCTGAATGCTATACTGTCCACTCAGCAGCAGGGTCAGTTAGGCAGTCGCCCCATCACCAGGATGGGCAGTAGACCGGTCAGTAGGGCTGGATACAGAACGGATGATTCGGTGGACACTGCAAGGTATTCTTTTAAAGCCTGTCTGCACTAGTTTGGCCAGGAGGGATTAGACCTCCCTGTGTTGTCGCTGACAGGTGGTTATCTCATCAGCGAAGCTCTCAATTAACATAAGAAAAAGAGGATCATGGGGGACCAACGGGCATTGCTTAGGCACTGTTTTCTATATAGAGGGAGCGAGTAGCTACAAGTAGTGCAGTGGGACTCTAATCCGGAGAGTTTTTACCTGATAATGGTACTACTAAGACCAAAATTCAGATTGACTGTTTAAACTAGATCACACATTGTCAGCTGAAAGCCAAAACTTGTATCATTTTACACAGACTTCTAAATTAACAATAACAAGTACCTTTTTAGCACCGTTGTCATAATCGATTTAACCGAGAATGTGGTTCAATATCAAGTCCTTCTTTCCTTGAAAAGAATATAAATGTACTTGTAAATTAGTCTATTAAGGACATGTTATTCAATACAAATTAATTCAATTCACTTTATTGAGATTCCATCTTTTTATAAAAAAACATTTGTAAAAGTACATTAATCAAAAATATGCAATTTCATGCATCAGTGGGAAGTGAGATCCGATTAACAGGTGAATGATGTGTGCAGGAATACGATATAAGAGGAGCTAGAGGAATCATCAGTGTCTGAATCTCGTATTACCTTGACCACTTGGTGAACAATTCCTCAGGATAAACAACAAATCATATGAGCTTTATACGTACATGTATGTAGTATAATATGTATTTTAATGTCTCATTTCCTTTGTGAAATATGTACAGTATAATTCAGAATATCGTTCTTTGTGGTTAATATTTGTCACTGTGTTGAAGTGAACTCTCAACAGTTTCACTCTCTGATAAATATGTAATTACTGGATTTTCTTTCTATTTTTTCATACAGCCTATTTCTATCCAGACCACATAGTCGAGCCATTCCAAGTGCACTGGGACTCGGAGATGATCCTTTGTAAGAACCTGAAATATATACTGTAAATCTTTGTGTATAGGACACACTTTTTTTCCACCGTAAAAATTTGAAAGTCTTATAGACAATTACAGGATATTTTGAGTCCTCAAAATGCTGCCTTTAAGTAGTTTTCGACCATCTCTGTGTCTCAACATAAATAACATAATACAAATAAAGAATAGGATCTACTATTTGAAGTTAACCTATCTCGACTCACCACTCGGAAACTAGAACCAAACTATCCTATGTCCAAATTTCTGTTTGGACTCGGAGGAAAATTTGTCTGTCATCTTTAGTTTTATAAACGACATTGTAACTATTATTTGTGACAAGTTCACAAGCACAAATCTGCACCTTCGACTTCGCTTCATAGGAAAATTAAGGTGTTTCACGCTTGGGTTTTCTAACGTACTACGGTGTCTGCTAGAAATAAGGGCGCGTCTTATACACTGAGATTTACGGTATCAGTTTCATCTGAATGTATTCAGGAATTTTGTAATATTATGTAGTTTTCCAGTTTAAAAGTATATACTTCAGGGCAACGTTTCACGAAACCATCATAAGTGCAACCATCATAAGTGCAAGTTTGCTGACAACCCATTGAAATGTGTTTATTAAATTTAACACACTTACAATGGGATGTCAGTGAACATGTACATATGACGGTTTCATGAAATTGTACCATGTGTTGTAATGCTGTACCATAATAAGTATTTTGAATTATTTCTAGCTTTTGATTTAATTTTTTATTAATTTCTTGAGATGTATGAATTTTTGGAGAAACGGTCCTGATTATGTTTTATTGTATCAGGTTGCCCTCGAGAGCAGAGTGCAGAATTTAAATTAATATTTTTGAACGCATAGTCCAGTTTGTACATTTAGGGCTTGATTAAAAAAAAAAAGCCAATTAAGTTATTTCCTTGTTATACTGCCAGGGCATTGGTGAGGTCTCTGTGCACCACCTTTTAGACTTAAACCTGTGAGTGTCTGATAATGATAGCATTTCTGCCCTCTCTGCCCTTTTATCCAAGGTCTTGTCATAGACACTAAACCCCTCCTGGGGGTGTTTCACAAAGATCCTAAGTCAAACTTATCTCTAAGTTGGACTTAAAAATTATGGAGAGCCATTTGTAGCCTTAAAATGAAATACATTCAAAAGCCAAAAATCAAGTATTTTAGACTTTTTATGAATTCCACATCAAGAACATGAAATCTCCTTGATAATAGAAAATATGAATGATTTAAATCAACATTGTATGTCGTTTAAAATAACTTTTACAAAATATTTTCATAGTTGCTAACGGCTTTCCTGAATTCTTAAGTTCAACTTAGGATCTTTGTGAAACACCCCCCTGGCCTCGACTGTCAATTTTAAACTTCCTCTTGATTTTATAGGGATGAGGTAGACTTGGAGTCCACCGCCGAATCGTTAGCCTTGATCGAACGGAACCTGGCTGAGGCCGTGTCTGCCATCACCAACACGGTCCAGCAACTTGCGGCATCTCAACCCCTGCATCATCATCCACCACCGCCACGGAACAGGAGACTCAGGAGCAGCTCCGACTCCGTATCCATGGCAACCGACTCCAACCTTGCAGCAGAGGTGGAGGATGGTGAGACAATTTTTTATTTTTTTTTTTATTTTTTTTTTACAAAGACAGATTGGAAAGCCTTTAGCATCAATAAATGAACAAATCTTCCATACATTACATGGGTTGTACATGTCGTTTAAAGGTATATACCAATTCTGGTCATGCGATTGCATTGTGAAAGAAATGTTGTGGAATCGATCAGAATAGGATGATCATCAAACATAAGTATTGGTGTGTACTGCAAGGTTCTGGAATCATCAAAATGATAAGAAATTTGGCCCAGCCTTGGTAAAGTTGAAAGCACTATACACAGAAAAATGTATATGGGACTACCCTATATCTATCCAGTCCGGATAGATATAATAATTTACCAAATATATCAATTAGTAGGCGGTTTCCCGGCAAAATTTGAATCATCTCGTATTTCAAAACATATTCTTTCACATGATTGGTAATAAGAGTTTCCATTTCATTTTTTGAGAGGGGGATGTTTCCAAAACTGGTCTTTACTTTTAAACTGCAACTATGTATTTTTCATGTGAAGACAGTGGGTGATTTCATGCTTGTTGTACTGTAAAAGCTAATGATAATGGGTCTGATTCTACTTTTTTTCTTTTTAAAAAACACAGCAGAAGATAAGAGTGAAGAAAGTCAGATGACGAATCATCTCTCCAAGTTTGCTGTTCTTACCATAGCTCATCTTCTCAACACATGTGATGATGGTAGGTCTTTATAATTTGTTGCGGTACGCTCAGTGATCCAACATTGCTCTGGCGACAATTGTACCAGGTTTTATTTAATTCAAAGTTTAAGGTTAGGGTTCCAATTGGGTTTTATGTTGGGTTTAGGGTCGGGTTAGGGTAACGTATAGTGTTGAAGCAAGTTATTGGGTTATGGTAGAAAATTACCATGGAGCAATTCTTGCAGGAGCAGTGTCTTACAACTGGTAGAGACATACATGTAGTAACTTAGCACATCTGCATTAATGCATTTTTATGTGTAACAAAATTATATCAGTGACATTGGAATTTTACGATTATTTTTCTCTAGCAGCACTGTATGACAGCAAAGAGACTGCATTGTTTGCTTTGGCTCTTGAATATGCCTCAAGAAAAATCTTAAGTGCTGCACTGTTAACAAAGTGTCTTTATCTCTTTCAAATTGTCCTCAAACTGTCTCTTTTGTAGATGTTTCTTAGGCCTTAAGACCCAAAAATGTTGTATTACAGGCAGCATCAATATCATGAATAGGTTAGGAATTAATATCACCCTAATAACAACAGTAGCCTGATGTTTTATTTTCTCTGTAACTTCTGATTGTTTTCTATGATTTTCCATGATCTTAAACAGATATTTCTAGAGCAGTGCAGTCTTCTCTTCATCTATCTGGAGCTATGTATGCTCTCTGGGCTACTCTCCTCTGCTCATCAGAATCAATGAAAGCCACAGCGGTAAGAAAGTCTTTTATTATTTTTAAGAGAACTTGAGTTCTGGGATACTTTTAGGTGAAAAACAGTTTGTGAGCTTTTTCATTCGTTTTGTGTTAGTGTGGAAGAGTATTATAGAAGAAGAAAGTCCCCTGGAAAAGACGACTCATTAATGCCCTCATATTAGACATATGACAAGTAACAGCTAAAGGTTCGGACCGCACTTTAATTGATGCCACATGTTTGTGTAGTCCCATGTTCACATTTCTGTGCACAGTGCATGTGATTTTTATAGCAAGACTGGGCCAATTTCCTATCATTCTAATGATTTAAAAACCTTACAAAATATACACCAATACTTATCTGCTACATGATCAACCTTTTTATTTGCTTCCACCCAGTATCTTTCACAGTGCGATCACATGACTGGAACTAGACTTTACCTGTTAATTTTTTTAGTCAATTAACATTTTTAATCCAGGGTTCATCAGGGTTCCCTGAGTCCTAATAATCAGGGATAACCTCAAACCTGACTGATTGCTATTGAAACATTGTTTATGGTGCAAATGTAAAATGAAAAATACAATTGTGGTACAGTCGAACCTGTCCATAGCGACCACCCAAGGGAAACACAAAAACTGGTCTTTGTAGACAGGTTCCTTTAGTACATGTTTCAATGAGAAACCATTTTCAAGGGAAACAAAATATGTGGTCTTTGTAGACAGGTGGTCACTAAAGCAGGTTTGACTGTACATTTGTAGGTGTAGTTATTTTCTTGATAAATGAATATATAGTATATATATAATGAATGTAAAGCCATGCAAGGCTGGCTGCTTTAAAAGTCCTGCAAACACAGCTTGTTGTTCTTATGCATTTTAGAAACCACAAAGCAAAATATAAAGCTACATGTAAAAGCTAGTGGACATGCCAATATTTTAAATGAATAAGAGAGTGAAATGTGTAAAGCAGATTCTACATGATTATCGAAACAAAATCAAAGCTGAATCACAATTTACCAGTCATAGTTATTTTTTTTATATTTTTTTTTAGCTCCCTGTTGCTATTGCAATGACCAAGCTTGCTGCCACAGACATGCCAGTAGCACCAGATAATACTGTCAAACTTGATGTAACAACAAGAACACCAGCTCTTCTAGTCAGTGCTGACCATCTAGAGGTAAATTTTTCAAAAATTTGTTTAAATCTCTGCACTTTTGTTTGCGCATGTGCAGCCTTATGAAAAGGGGTGTCGTGGTCGAGTGGATATGTCACCAGACTGTGGATCACAAAGTCCACGGTTCAAGTCCCGCCGCGGCACTAATGTCCTTTGGCAAGACATTGATCTACGTTTGCCACTCCCCACCCAGGTGTTAAATGGGTACCCGGTAGGATATGAAAGTTAATGTAGTTAGACGCCTGGCTGGAATGCTCCCCAGGGAGTGGAGAATGTGCATACATTGTGTGCAGGTAAGCCTGAATCCGATGACCGGGTAATAATATATATCAGTAAAGCGCTTTGAGAGGGACTGCGGTCCTGAAAAGCGTTATATAAGAACGAACTATTATTATCATTATTATGTTCTTTACGTCCTTTCTGTACCCACAGATCCAAAACGACAGCTGGACATTTGAAAGCATTCTTGCCGTGAATCCTCTTCCTCACATAAAGGATGGAGACGTGCAGTCAACACACAAACATCTGGAAGGCTGGTATTATGAGGTAAATACAAACCAATAAACTATTTTTATAATGAAACCAAACTACATTTATTCATACTTTGTTAATCTGCCTATTCAACTGTATAATGATATCACCAGTAGTGATCTTTGGTATGTCTATGGTTGTAATTTGTGTTATTACCCTGTATGTTTCTATACCAAAGCCTATACCATTCTGTACTCATGTACTATTGTGTGTTGTATTTATTCCTGATCTTGTATTTTGTATAAATTGATAGTACATGTAGGTTAATTGATGTTATATAAATTGAGAAACAGCCGGAAAATGATTTTATCACATGTAATTGTGATTTTATCACATGTAATTGTGTATGATAAATAAAATTGAACTTACACTTGAACTTGAACTTACATACATTAGTTGTAGGACAAACATTATGGCTTGCCCTACCTAACAACACGTAATACATCCATTTTGCATTCTGGCTATTGAATAACAATTATCCATTACAGGTAAATGTAATATTTGTAATGAGGCACTTCACAAAGACGAATATGCATTAGATTTTGTTACATTACAAAAATGGTCTTTTGTTAACTTAGTACTGCATTTATAGTGCAGGCGTAGTAAATACCCTTGCCTGCTATACAGATTTTGGCATTAACCTACCTAACCTGTATCGAGTGCTTGGCAGGTTTTATGAGTCTGATTTTAAAGGGATAGTTGAGTTCTGTTGCAGAGGGCGCTACACACATTTTTTTTTTGTGAGATAATGAAAAACTGAGTGTCAAATTTGAAAGAATATTCAATTCAAATAAAAAAATCATCTTTGTTTGATCAAACTGGGTTCAGAGACGGCTTAAATATCCATAAATATAATCATTTCTAATATATGTGTAACCACCACAAATATTAGATAGTTTGAACCAGCCGTTGAAAAAATGAAATAGCGCCTTTTACGTTTTATTCCAGCCAATGCAGATGTTGGCTTTTTGTTTGGATTTTTTGTGTTGGTTATGATACACAACCAGCCGGCCCATGTATTTTTTATTATTAATTAATTAATTGATTAACGGTCACCATATTTATTAAAAAAATAGAGCTGAATTATTTAAGATATGAAAATGTGTGTATTCTCATCAACCAGGTGGAGGTGAAGTCCAATGGCATCATTCAAGTTGGTTGGGCAACAAAACAGTGTACATTTGGACCAGAGAAAGGTCAGTGGTTGTACATTCAATGTTTGGTTTTTGCAGTCTCTGTACTTGATGTGGCTTTTTTGTTGATGCTTTTTTGTTGTTGCCAGGTATATTATTTTGTTTGGTACAGAATTTAAACGAATAACATCGACTTCCACTTTACATCTACTAGCATTTGCTACATCATGGAAATGGAAATATCGATTGGGATAAAAAATAGATCCTACCAGAATTGCCTGATCTCATTTCTTGATGGGACACAGGAACTACTTTCTAGATGTTTGTATTTAATTTAATATTTACTTTGTTTTAAAGAGCTAGTTCACCCCTTCCTCCCAACTGTTGTCATATGAACATGAGACACAATATATTAATATTTCAATTCAATCAATTCCAATTCATATCATTTCAAAAACCACTTTCTGTCATAATGTGACTTTGTAAGTGCATTCATGCACACTAAAGTTTCTGGGTTTTTTTACAGCAGTAGAATTTGGCATTCCTAGTTCCTACATGAACTAATCCCTCAGTGATAATAATGAAATAATGGATATTTGTAGCATTTTTTTTTTAGAGGATACATGTTGCTCCTCTTATTCCAAGGACAAAGTAATTAAGATTTTTTTTTTTTTTTAAGAAGTCAAGTGAATTAATATTTCTCAGAAATGCATGGCGCTTGTTCCATAGGCGTAAATGATTTGAAGCCGGGCCTGTTTTCAGGATTCGGGAATGTGAAAAAGAAATGAGCTGATGAAGATCAAACTGAATATAATGTTCCCTGTTGCTTACAGAGTGAACAGATTTATGGAGGAAGTGTGGTTGACAAAGCTTTAACAGTTTTTGTTTTTGTCTTTGATCCTGATATGTTTAGTTGTCTCTTGTAATTTTTCTAGGCCTTGGAGTAGGAGATGATCTCAACTCGTGTGCCTTTGATGGAGCTAGATGTAGGAAGTGGAATGGACCTATCACTGAAACTCTGGTTAGAAAATTATCCATTCATTTATTTGTTAACAACAGAGAAGAAGAAGAAGAAGAGTGAAAAGGAGAAGATGACAGAGAAGATGGAAGAGGAGGAGGAGGAGGAGGAGGATGGGAAAGAGGGATGAGGAGAAGGAGGAGGAGGAAGAGGAGTACCTATGATTATTATAAAGCCAAGTCTGGGTGAATGTGCTTCTTTAAAGAGCACTTTAATTGATTAATTGAGAATTGAAATGAAAATTTGGGCATGAAATATGAGGATGAATCATGAAAGCGCCTCACACAAAGAGGAAAATAAAGGCTTGTACAGTTTATTTTCAAGTTCTGAAAGTCTGATATCTGTTTGGTTTCTCATTTTCATACCATTGTTATTGAATACATTTTACATATCCTAAATTCAAACATTTATAATGACTCCACTCGACTCCTCAGAATAATGAATATGGTCTTGAATGGCAAGTTGGAGATGTAGTGAGCTGTTTGATGGATCGTCATGGAAACACAAGTTTCTGGTTGAGAGGCATCAATATGGGTGTCGCATTCCAAGGTGAGTTTATTTTTAGTATTGTTATTTCATGTTTGAAAATGAAATATGATAAAGATATTTATTACCTACACTGTTCAAGAAGAATGTTTAGTACATAACATTGCCTGACTTGTAAAAGCTTTTAATGTGAATGTCGATTTTTGAATAGGGAAGTTTTTTTTTTAAATCATGAAAAACACTTCTTTCTGTGAATGCTATACAAGATTCTGTATTGTGCAGATCCAAAATCTGTGAATTTTCTCCAGATTTTCTGTAATACAGTCAAACCTGCTTTTAATAGCAACCACCTGTCCATAAAGTCTGCATTTTTTTTTTTCCCCTTGAAAAGTGTTTCCCATTAAAACCTACATTAAATTTAATTAAATAAAAGGGAGCGAGTAGATATGGGGGAATGTTAGAGAGGATGTAATCAAGTTGCAACATGAATGTGATTGTGTTTAACTGTATACAGGTCTGGATCTTAATCAAGATTGGTATCCTGCCTGCTCTCTATCAACCGACCAACATATCAGGTTCAACTTTGGAGACTCAACATTCAGGTAATCTACTTTCATCCAGAGCCCTGTCCAATACTCTGTCAGCTTGAGTATAGTGATAACAAAATACTACAAAAGACAAGAGCATCTGGGCCCTGTTTCATAAAAGTTTTTATCAATAGCAAATGCTAAATTTCTATGACAAATTTGCTCTCAGCCAATCAGATCCCACGATTTCAGTAGCTTATAACAGTAGCTTGTAACTTGTTATTGATATCAAGTTTTATGAAACAGGGCCCTGGCCTTACCCAGGATGATACCAAAGACTTTAAGGCTTGGAGAAAGGTCATAAAGGAAATGAAACGTACAACCCCACAGTGTGGGAAAACAGATGCTTAACGCCTGGCTGGAATGCTCCCCAGGGAGTGGAGATTGTGCACACTGTGTAATGAATCCTATGACCGGGGTAATAGTATATTTGTAAAGCGCTTAGAGACATTTGTATTAAGCGCTATATAAAAGCTAAACATTATTATTATTTTATTTAGATACATGTATATGTCCATGTAGCTTTAATAGTAGCCATACTTCTTACTGGATTTCGAACCTGCACACATATTCTTACTCTTTTAAGATTTAGGTAATATCAGATTATCGGCCATGTACTGAAAGAGTGATTAACATGCTAACTGTTTATATCAAAATTACAGGTACTCTGATGTCATTCCTGATGGTTACATTCCTTTCTGCCAAGCTCATCAAGGGCCTGACCTACCATTCCAAGATGAATTCAGTGACTTCCCTGACATAAAACCCCTCTCACAGATCCACAGTAGTGACGACCACTACCAAGATAGCTTGACGAGTGAGAGTGGCCTTCCAGAAATGGCTCATCTTCAAGAGCCAGATCATTCAAGAGTTGTCGAGTCCATAGACTATATCGACGATGGAAATGATGGGGCAGGTAGTGACTTTGGATATGCCGAAATGGGTGGAGAAGCGTTTGCCGAAATGACGGACAGCCCGCGCCACGTCGCCATGACGAAGATTGCGGAGGTGGACGCGTCGCTCCAGCAGGAATCTTACTCCCTGTACAAGCAGGCCTTTGAGAAGAGATTTGAACCAATCAGACATAGTGAAGCAGGGTCAGGTGACCAGGCAGGACCAATAGGAATCCAGGGATCAGAGGATGCAGAGGGTGGTGGAGAAGCAGAAGAGTTCCAACCGCCGCCATCTCTCTATTTTGAAGTGAACATCAGCCACGTAGATCATAGGTAAAAACCAAAGACAGACCATGATCATATTCACTGTATATTTGTTTCGATATGCAATCCCTAGTTTTCATAAGAGCATGCTCGATGTTGACTGTGGCACTTTTTTGTCTGTTGTTTTCATACATTTACCATTTTTATCATAAAAGTAGGAGTAGATAAGGCCATGTAAAATTGATTTCATGTTGATCGTCCCCGCCCGCTTCCTTTTTGGGGGCCGCCTCCTATTTTTTGTTGTTTGTTATTTTATTTTATTTTATTTTTTTTTTTTTTTTTTTGATTTTTTTTTGATTTTTTTTTTTTTGAAAGAAAAAAAACATGAAAAACACTGCTAAAATGGCTCTATTTCTGATTAAAAAAAAAAAAAAATTGTTGGCGGCCATCTTGAAAAAAAATAGCCTCGACTGTCAGGGAAAATGTACCGAGCGGCCATTTTGAGCGGCCATTTTGAAATATCAAATATCAAATAACATGGTACACCCTCGTCCTCTTTTTCAAAAAATCCGGACGATCAGCATGTAATCAATTTTACATGGCCTAATCTACAAGAATGATTGTCTCCTGAGAGCCAGAAGGGTATCATTATCCTTATCATCATTTATAAGAGTCAGCATTGTTTTCACCAACCAGGGATTATTGACTTTTGCGTTACGTTGAACACTACCTCCCTCCACTTCTTCTTGTCTCGAGCATCCTCCACATTTAAATCAACCATACTGCATTTTTGTCTCGCCTGCGTAGCAAAAAAGCGAGACATAGGCGCCGCTTTTCCGGTGACGGCGACGGCGGCAGCATCAACATCAAAAACTTAACCTAAGGTTAAGTTTTTGAATTTTTGATATAATTTTGTAAGTATAAGTTCTTAGTCAATGAAACTTAGGACTATAGGGTTATCAAGTATCCCCAATCATATGAGTAGAATTTCAGGTCACAGAGTCAAGGTCAACAGACTTGGACTATGTTGTGGCATTATCATCAAAAACTTAACCTAAGGTTAAGTTTTTGAATTTTTGATATAATTTTGAAAGGTTAAGTTCTTAGTCAATGAAACTTGGATTATAGGGTTATCAAGTATCCCCAATCATGTGAGTAGTATTTCAGGTCACTAAGTTAAGGTCAAAGGTCATTTTAGCTCAACAAACTTAGACTTTGTTGTCGCATCAACATCAAGATTTTGAATTTTTTAGCATATTTTCAAAACTGATTGTTCAAATTCCATGAAACTTGTACCCAAGGGTTATCAAGTATCACAAATCATATGACACAAATTCCAGGTCACAAGGTCGAAGGTCATTAGACTTGGATTATGTTTTCACAACTTAATAATAATTTTTTTAATTAATTTGTTCATATTTCATTCAAGTTATTCGATCCTGGTACATTAATAGTAAATAATTCTTCTGAAGATTCTTAGTCAATATTCACTTCAAAATGTGATTATATTTAGAGGATTTCATTTTTTGGAGCCTGCTAATAGGCTTTCCTGCGTATGAATAATGTTCCAACCTCAATTTTTCATCATATCAAATTGCGTTATGCAGGCGAGACCGCCGAGAGCGTTTCCCTTGTTTCTTTCTTCACCTATATTTCCATGAAATCTTGGGTTTTCAATTCCCTTTTATGCTAGCCACTTCCAGATCCCATGCTCTTTTTACAGGTCCACCATCTTCCCTTCTCAACGCATAACCCATCCATCTCAATCTACTTCTCTTTACCACTTCCACCACAGTTTCTTCGAGACCCAATCACTTATGTGTTCTTTCTAGTAACTCGCATCGCTGCATAGATAATGCTCTTTTGATTCTCAGCAGACAACATCTTGATTAGTCATCCTGGGGGGTGTTTCACAAAGATCCTAAGTCGAACTTAAATGGAAAGCTGTTAGCATCTTTGAAAATATTTTGTAAAAGTTATTTTAAAAGGCATTAAATGTTGATTGAAATCAGTCATGTTTTCTATTATAATGTAGATTTCATGTTCTTGATGTGGAATTTATGAAAAATCTAAAATACTTGAATTTTGCTTTTGAATGTATTTCATTATAAGGCTACAAATGGCTCTCCATAATTGTTAAGTCCAACTTAGAGTTAAGTTCGATTTAGGATGATTGTGAAACACCCCCCAGGTGATAGTTGTCCATGTGTATGGTAATTGTCCAGGATGAATGGTTGTCCTCATTGTAAGAGTGAGAATTTTAAACTTGTTTTTTAAAGAGGTCCAGAGGGTGTTTCACAAAGAACCCAAGTCAAACTTAACTCTAAGTTGGACTTAAATATTATGGAGAGCCATTTGTAGCTTTAAAATAGAATACATTTAAAAGCAAAAATTCAAGTATTTTTTACTTTTTCTATAAATTCCACATCAAGAACATGAAATCTCGATGAGAATAGAAAATATGAATGATTTGAATCAACATTTTTTGCCTTTCAACTTTTACAAAATACTTTCATAGATGCTAACGGCATTCCATAATTTTTAAGTTCGACTTAGAGATAAGGTCAAATTAGGATCGTTATGAAACACCCCCCTGGACCCCTGGGTTTGATCCTCACTTGGTGCTTACATCCTGGGACAAGGTGTTTAACCCTGGTTTGTCCCTCTTTACCTTGGTATAATAAAGGGTACCTAACGATGCTTCGAAAATAATAATTGCAGAACTTGCAGGAAGAGCAATGTTCATACTGAAGGGTCACTACCCTATGTAAGTAACATTGTTATTATTATTATTATTATATCATTATTTATATTTTTAGTGACTGGGGGTAGTTGTTTGGATGCATTTGCCAGGAGAAACAGAACCAGTAACTGAAGTCTTCTAATTGTTTTTTTTCTTCAGACCAGTCGTGATAGGGTTCTGCAGTGCAGATGCTAGTGTCCAGGTTTGTGCAGTACTGACTGAGGAAGACAAGCTTGTTATGCCAGACAACAGTTTACAGCAGGTAAATGCCTTGTTCAGACACACTGCAGTTTTTATATGTGTAGATGAATACCAACTGCGTGCAATATAGGTCCTCCCCGTATTCACTTAGTTCTGTCTTATAAGATGCAGAAATGTGAAGCCTATTATACTTTACATCATCATGTAGAGGTGTTGTTGTCTAGTGGATAAGTCACCCAACTGCAAATCACAAGGTACAGGGTTTGAGTACCTCCACAGCACTAATGTCCTTTGGCGAGATGTTAATCTACATTTGCCACTCTCCACCTAGGTGTTAAATGGGTACCCGGTAGGATGCGGGTAAGCCTGAATCAGATGACCGGGGTAATAATATATCTGTAAAGCGCTTAGACACATCGTTGTATCGATGTATTGGGCGCTATATAAAAGCGGAATATTGTTTTTATTATTAAAAGCAAATTACCCTAGTTTGCGGCTGCATAGCTGAACAAGGCTTAAAGCCCCTCTAAAATGTTGGTAGCCCCAAAAATGTGACGGCAAAATTTTACTCAAATTGTATCATAATGTGAAAGAGGATGTAATTTAAGACACATTTCTGATAGGATTTCTAAACAAATAGGTTTGTAGTCGAATAAAATTGATGAAAGAATACAACGTTTAGGTTTTCTGCATACAACAGAAAACCCAAATTATGTATTCTTTTATCAATAGTTTGTTCAATTTTTTTTTTTTTTGGCGGGGGGGACATTTGTAGAATTGTGTCTTAAATAACATCCTCTTTCACATTATACAATTTAAACAAAATAGTTCATGCAATAACAGGTTCTCCCTGAATTTCTAAAGTTTATTTACCTTTATTATATGTTTAGTATTATCTTTTGAGTATATCTTTAGATAAATGAAAGTTTATCATGTGCAGGTTTTTTTAATTTGTCAGTGCAAGTCTGATAATTGTTAAAATTTTAAGTTAGGGAAGTAATTGAACTAATGATAGTCATCTAGAAAGTCCAACAATTTAAATGTAATGTTAGTGTAGATCAATTACTCCTTTTGATATGTCCAGTAATGTCTCTGCAATGTTGTTGAAAATTGTGTTTGAATGGATCTTTGTGCTGTTTATTATCTCTTTTTGGGCAAGAATTCCACGTATTTGGCTTGGCCCATTAAAATTGATTCAGAGGCATCGTCAATATACCAGATGCATGAAAAGAAATAGCAAATATTTCTGTACTTACTTAGCGTGTTCATTCTTGTTGCATGACCACATTGCGTGTGATGTCAGGAATTTTAGAAAAGGAAAATAAGAAAAATTCATTGTTTTTTCAATCATAATCTCCATTTTTAAACATTTCCAGTAGGAAAGAAAAACGCATGGCCACTTGCGCCCTCTATATATCAAACAATGCCTAATCGGTGACCATTTGTCCTCCATGACCCTCCTTTTCTTATGTTAAGTGACAGCTGATTTGATGAAATAACCACCTGTCAGTGACCTTGCAGGGTGGTCTAATCCCTCCTGTAAAATGCATTCATTCTAGAGCGCATTTTATAATGCATCAATCATGTGTTTATTTTGTGCAGGTTCCCAAGTGTCCTGTCCTGACGATTGGATGCGCTCTCCTCATCCCCCCAGGAGTAGTCTTCTTCACCGTCAATGGACAACCCATCAGTGAGTATTATACAACTCACTCCTGGGGGGTGTTTCACAAAGATCCTAAGTCAAATTTAACTCTAAGTTGGACTTAAACATTATGGAGAGCCATTAGTAGCCTTGAAAAATATATATTCGAAAGAGAAAGTTGAAGTATTTTAGACTTTTCATTAATTCCACATCAAGAACAAGAAATCACCTTAAAGGGATCGTTTAACAATGTTAAATCTAAGATACACGGCCCTACGTGTTATCAGTGTCCGTGATATGGTGTAATATTGAAGCCCTAAAAAAATTGCGCTTCAAAATGATCAAGAAGTACCTCAAAAAAGTAAAAATCTTTGAGTGACCGGTTTTACCATACTCGTTTTCCCCAATAGACTGTAGTGTTATGAAAACCGTCAGGCGAACGGTTTTCAAAATTTGTAATTCCAATCATAAATATCTTGATAATCAGACAGGCGATCGGCTTGTAAAAGTCATGGGGTTCCTGATTGACCTAAAGGTTTATAATTATCATTGCATCATGAGCTAAATCCAGAATTTTGTTTCAGAATCTGAGACAAAGTTACCGGATCCCTTTAATAATAGAAAATATGAATGATTTAAATCAACATTTTATGCCTTTTAAAATAACTTTTGCAAAATATTTTCATAGATGCTACCGACTTTCCATAATTGTTAAGTCCAACTTAGAGATAAGTTCAACTTAAGATCTTTGTAAAACACCCCCCTGGACCCTAATCAAATGATTGGTCAAACGCGGTTAAGTGTGATTCAATTACTGTGACGATCATGAACAAATGTGTGCGATAGTTTCCATTACTATGCAATGATTTTTCAATGCACAGCAGTGTGTGTAGAGGTTAATGCGCTTATACTGTGTGTTGATTAATACATGTGTTGCACTGCGCAGTGACACGTGTAGAGGTAAGTTTCATCATTACAGGATCTATCGGCTCTTGAAGAGGCTGTTATGCACCTATCATACTCAGCCTGACAGCTAAACTCATTTGCATGCAGCATTTTTATACCATGAAGAGGAAGGGACAGAGAGATAGAGAAACAGAGAATGAGAGATAGAGAAACAGAGAGAGAGAGAGAGAGAGAGAGGAGGGAAGTGAGTTAGAGAGAGAGAGGGATAGGGGGATGGGAAGAGAAAGAGAGAGAGAGGGGGGGGGGGGGGAGGGATGGGAGGAGGTATAGAAGGAGAGGAGCACACTAGACAGGAGGGGGAAGGGGAGGCTGATGTAGACACAAGGGGGAGAGAAACAGAGGAAATAGAGATAAGTGGAGGAAAATGTAGTGTTGAAGAATAGAAAGGGGGAAAACAAAAAAAGCTAAGAATCAAAAGTGAGTTGTCATTGGATTCAATGAATTATGATCAAGTATTTTAGAATTATATAATATTAATAATGATGATGGTTTCTTGTTTAGCACTTATGTCTGTCAGACTTGCATTCCTTGCCCTCCATATGTGGACATATCACATACCCCCTCCCCCCAAAAAATAAAAAAAATAAAATGAAGTGTCAATAAATTGACAATCGCTGAATATATTCATTTCATGATATCGTTTTATTACAGGGAGACTATTCAACTTTTTACAAGATGACCAACCAAGCCAACCCTTGACACCGTGCACCAATAGCCCTTATCTTAATGTCAACTTTGGTCAAGATCGCTTCTTATATGAACCTGCCAATGAGTTTGAGCAAAGAATTTACATGGCTGCCCTTCTCCATGACTACTGTGAACAAACCATGAATACATAAACAAATGGTAATGATGAACTTTGACCTTGTGCACCTGTAGCCCTTACCACAGTGTCAACTTTGGTCAAGATCGCTTCCTGTATGACCCTGCCAATGAGTTTGAGAAGAGGATTTATATGGCCGCCCTTCTCCATGACTACTGTGAACAAACCATGAATACATACACTTCCTTTCCATCTTGGTTGCCATGGCAGTGACCTCTATCTGTCCTTGTGTCTCCCATGCTCCTCTTGTCAGCATGGTCTCCCTTAGGATCTTTATTGCGCCTGAGTGTCTCTCTGCTCAGATTGGCAAAATGTTTTCTCTTCTTTGCAGATGTGTCACCCTTCACAGATTTAAAAAGGGAAAAGATCTTTTTAAAGGCAATCTTGAGATCTGGTGATATCAAACAATATATTTGCTTGGAGCTAAAAGGGCATTATTAAACTCATACGATTATACACACAGTTAATCCCCTTATAGCTCCAAATCGATGGTATTCTCACAGAATTTAAGAAAAAATGACAAATGATCAAACAATTGTAATAGAAAATCTATATCTGAGATATGGACAACGGAAGATAATCAAATCAAATGCACAAAATAAGTTGTGCTTTGCAGAAAATGCAATTACAAGTAATTTGGTTACTTTATCATATGATCCAGATTAGAAATAAGAAAAGTGACAACACCTAAATGCCACGGAAAAGGCCACATTTCAAATTTGTTATGGTCTAATGTGAGCAGATAAGAAGCAGATTTTTCGCAGCTACCGGAAAAGATGCGCCTATGTCTCGCTTTTGCTATGCAGGCGAGACAAAAATGGTAATGATGAATTTTAAACCTGTGCACCTATAGCCCTTACCTCGTGCACCGATCTGCTTATATTTGGAGTTTAAAATACCGGTAGGTCAAAGGTGAAGGTCATAGAAGTTAATTTTCGAAATAATATAGATGTATTGACTGCTATGAGAGGCATAGCTGTTTCTATAGGCTTAAGGGGACGTTACATCCTGCTATGACCCCGAGAGCCACTTAAGAAAGGGCTATGCCTCAAATTTTAAAACAGTCCATATCTTTTATATACCAAATTCACACAACAATCTACAAAGAATTCTTGCCTTATCCTTTTCCTGAGTAAAGATTGTCTAAAACATCACAGAAAATCTGAGACACTGTCTGTTAATCTTCGCTGGAAAGTTGCCTTAATGTTACGATCATTCGGAAATCGCACACACACTGTATGGTATCCGCGCTCACACATAGAAACTTTTTACACGTAAACTAATGGGGATCTCAGCAAAAATAAACTATGTATTTGTGGCCAATTACCTGGGCAACAGGCATCTTTCTCATTACCTATTGACCATTATCCGGGCAACGGGCAATTGTTCGACCAATCAGATGACTACTTTTATTCAACATATTAAAGAGAGGTATATAACTGTTATTATTATATTTTAAGAATTACTAGAGGTATGAGCTGCAACCTATGCTTCAAATCAATGATAAATGAATACAATTTATGTATTAAAAATGAAATTTTGCTGTGGGATATTTATCAATTTTCTCGAAAATTGTCTGTAAAATAGTATTTAGGTACTGAAAACCCTCGGTGTCATACATGTGTATCTATTTCTTTCCTGTAACATTATTATATGTATATATATGTCAGTGTGTGCAATGTGTGTGCTATTTTATGTTGATAAATATCATTGACTAAAAGATCATGAAATATACAAAATATTGTTTTGTTTTTAATTGTCACATGTGATTGTAATCCTGAAGGGCATGCAGGAATAAGAGAGAGAGAGAGAGGGGGGGGGGGGGGGGCGGGGGAGGGAGGGAGAGTGAAGGAGGGAGACATAGAGGGAGAAAGCCAAACAGAAAAGATTGAGGAGCAAAGACGAGATGGGGAAAAGAGAAGAGCAAAATAGAGAAAAAGGGGAGGGAGAAAGACAACGAGACAAACAGACATGACAACAAAAAAAAAGAGTACAAAAGAGTTTGAGAAAGAGAAGAGCAAAGAGAGTGGGAGGGAGGGGAAAGAAAGGGAGAAAGCAATATAAACAAATTGCTCTTAGTTGCTTTTAATTATAAGCACATTTTATGGTAGTATGCATCACAGGGTTATATACAATCGAAAAAAGTAAATGAAATTGAACCTGAATGTGACCGGAAATGAATTTCGATTGACAAAGAGTATTTTTTGCTTGATCTAAATTGACGCAAAAGGATTTTGACCAAGTTAATTGTCCTTTGAAATATTATTCCATATAATTATGGTCGCAAAAGAAGTGAGGACAAATACATAGTTGTACAATAGACAAGTATAAAATTATACTGTACAATCATATTTTATAAGGGAAGAATGTCATTGGAGCAGGGCCATTGGTGACATCGATAGAAATGTTGCATGACGTACGAGAACCTTCGTTCCGCTTAGACTCTAATTCCCATGCTTACGTGACACTTGATTACCAGTTACAAGACCAACGATGATCATACCTCCTTATTTGAGAAATAGGATTTTTATATATGAATGAATATAAATTATCTCCTTAAAAATATTTTTGGGGACGCAACAAAAAAGGGGTATATTTTAAGATTAGACTCCCCCAGAGGCCCCCAAAGTGAGGCGACAGCAGATACAATCGGGGAGGGATGAGGAGGGGGGGGGGGGGGACGATGGGGCATTGTTGAAAAATGTTATCAATTGGAGGACCCGGGCATCGATCCCGGTACCTCTCGCATGCAAAGCTAGCCCCCCTTAGATATAGGTTAATGAGAGTTGATATTATCGTTATCGCTATGTGCTACGTAATGAACAGTAATTTACACGCATAACTGATTTTAACCTAGTAACCATTCTACTATATCTTAAAAGACTCACTGTGTATGTGTAAGACACGGTTGAACAAAACCATAAATGTTGTCATCGGTAGGGCTAAGCTTACGCAACAACAGCCACATTTTACTTTGTCTCGTATTGTGCCACAGTTGGAACACATTAGTTTTCAATCTGTGTATTCATAATAAATGTTGACTTCCATTTAGCCTGCAAACAACAGCAACAACAACAGCAACACCTATCAGCCAGAAGTCTGAAAGGTGCACTACAACAAAGTATGTTTTCTCTCAATCATAAAATAAACAAATCAATCATTTAATGAACCAATAAATCACTTTATCAACCAATAATTCATTAATCAATCGATGACAAAAAAAATCAATCATTCATTCATTCGATTCACCAATCAATAATTCATTATTTTATTCACTTAGTTACTCATTAAAAGCACTTAATCAATGAATCATTTTATCAATCTAGCGAACTTAACGATCAATGAATAAAGATATTAATCTATCAAACAACCAATCAAGATATTAATCTATCAAACAACCAATCAACCAATCAATCAAAGGATAGGTACAAGATTAATTTGAAGATGCACACAATGTTACGTTTTATCGATCAAAACAGCTTAAAAAGTGCAGTTTCGTGGCCAGTGTGTATTTTGCTCCTTTCATGAAATTGGATTTTGATTAAAAAAATGGCCATACCTCCCTATTTGAGAAATAATTTGAGAAATAAAAGAATATAAGATTTGTCTATAGTAATGGAGCCAAATTTAAGTGATATCTCTACATATTTGGACACAAGTAAAAATGGTTGGCTGCACATAAATCGATTTAAATTACCCGAATTGAATCCATACAAATTATATTCCATTCAAAGAAAAGGAGAGTAAACAAGAATTAAATTTCCTAAACATTCCGCATATACGCGCATATCGTGGAAATATTGTAAGAGGATGGGAAAGCATGTGGGCAAGGAATAACAAAATTCTCTTTGTTTAAAGTGATGCTTGCATTTCCATAATTTGATTTTAAAAGTTCGTTTTCACTGGCTGCCTGCCGTAGCAACAAGCAGAATTGACAAAAGACTTACTCCGTTTCATTGACAATCAGCCATGCATGAAGTCTTTCGTCTATGGCTGATCGTCAACGAAAGGAGTTAAGCCTTTTGTCAATTCCGTTTGCTGCTACGGCAGGCAGCCAGTGAAAACGAATTCGTTTAATGCAATTATGGAAGTGCAAGCATCACTTTAAACAACAGACCTTTGTCATTCCTGGCTCATTTTTCCTGATTGAGGTGTCATATGAAAGAGCAGAAAATGAACTTTCTAGAAATGTGAATTTTTCTTCGAAATTCAGATACCGCCCGCCAAATGACTTTTTGGTTTCCTTCCTTCAAATTTCTTTTAATCACTCATGCGTGAAATATGCATCGAATGAGTTGCATCAAATGAAAGAGGAGGATCTAAACTTAACAAATATGTGTCATTTATGAATTATTATTGTAATTAAGTTATGATAAAACATCGATAATTCTCGGTTTTGTTTTTTCTGGGTCGCACTGTATAGCGCCATGAGCGTCATGCCTGACGGACCTGGTGGCGGTTGCGCTTTATATAAACAGCCACCATAAGTATTATTATTTGAAGTATAATGTATGGTAAATATCAAGATGTTTAGAGGGAAGTGTAGATATGACAGGGTATATACACAATCTAAAATGTGACGAGCCTAAATAAAAAGCAAAGCTTGTACAAGATAAGGCTCCTGTGCAAAGTAGTATTCTGATTTATAAAATCTGATAAATGATGGTCAGTGAAAGGCGTAGACGGAGGAAAAGCAGTACCAAATTCAAGAAACGTACAGGGAGAACAAACCTCAAAAGGTGTATAACATTTTGACATAAAGCTTTACCTGAAAACATTTATCATCATTTCAATAGATACTTATAGAAGTGAAACTAAACGAAACTCGGATATTCTTATCAGGGGCCAAGTTCTCATAATTCATCATTGTGACGTTACCACAAGCTTTAAAACAGTATTGTTTTCAACTGCTCTAAAATACATTCGGGAAGCTGAAATCTATTTCCTTCTTTCACTCATCCATATTTGTAATCAATTTATTATCTATTTAGGGGAATACTGTAAGTTACAGAACAAGTTCCATTCGTAGAATTTCGTTTTTAAAAGGTCAAATCGTGTTGGAGATAAGGATCCCGCAATTACTATGTTATGATCACTATAATTCGTTTTAAATAATGTTACCACATTTATCTAGATTTACCCATCATGATCTCAAGGGAATCGTTTTTTGTTCAATAATAATTTTTTCAACCACCTTAAAATATATTTAGAATTAGATCCCTATCTAGCATCTCTTTGAACACACGTTATATTAACGCACACGTACACATAAACACACACACGCACACGCATACACACGCGCGTACGAACACACATAAACACATACTGAGAATAGTTTAAGGTTGAACAACTTGTATAAACGAAATCCTCTTAATAATGTTTAATTACTTTACAGTTGTAACTTACATATCATTAATAATTTTCATTCGCTATCTCAAGAAAATAAGTGCCAATATGTTGTCTCTCTTAAAAATCTATTGTTAAAGATGCTACGTCCCTTTTGCAGCCAACATCAAATTCTGTAGAACTTTGCAGGAATTATGAATATGTCATGTATGTCCTATATCTGTGAAATTTAAAGGGATAGTTGAGTTCTGTTTTCAGACCGCAAATGCCTTCAAAGTGCATGGTTATTGCTCTTATTCTTATCTATGACATTTATAGTGCCCTTTTAGAACCTAAAATTGCTATGAAGGTAATTTTAGACCCCAAAATGTGTGAAATTTAGCCAATACGATCTTATACCAATTCAGCTCCACTTAACTCTTATCCTGCCAAGCTACAAATCCCCCCCCCCCCCAGTGCCAAGTTTATAACGAGATAATCGGATTAACGTGATGCTACTTTCAATAGCGTGTGCATGGACAATAACTGCTAATACGAATGCGTGCAGACATGCAAGAAGCAGAGAACCAGTAGCTTGCTCGCGTGTACAAAGCACTATAACAATAGTGTGCATGCAGCCTTATGGCAGGCTATGAGTTAAAAAAACACATGGTGACCGTTATTAATTATTTAATTAAAAATAACAATACATGAGCCGGCGAATTGTGGGTAATATAAGCAACACGAAAATGCCAACAAAAAAGCCAACATCGGCATTGGCTGAAATACGACGTAAAAGGCGTTATTTCGTTTTCCTCCAATTTTTTTCAAATTTTTCTAAATATCTAATATTTGTGATGTTACACAAATATTAGAAATCGTTATATTTCAGCCGTCTCTGAACCGATTTTGATCAAACAAAGATGATTTTGTCATTTAAATATTATGTTCTTTCAAATTTGACACTCAATTTTTCAATATCTCACCAAAAAAAATTGTGTAGCGCCCTCTGCAACAGAACTCAACAGTATCCCTTTAAACGTTAGCAGTGTCCTAATTTTCAAATTATGCACGGAAACCCGCTTACTTGCTAGACTTTACTTTCAGACACTATTGAGTGAGTGACTGGCGTTTTTCTTCTTTGGTAATAACACACATAAAATGAGCTGTAAAGGGTACATGAACATATTTTGTCTACATCAATAACCCACTTCTTGTAATGGCCAAAATTAAACTGATTGAATCTTTGCGCAGCACAAAACGTGCGACCATTCGGTACAGTGGTCTGAAAATCAGACTATTACTTACTGACTTGGCAGCACTTAAGACGATTCGACAGCTAATAGTCGTTATTTTCCCACTTAAAGACATTTTCAAGCACCCCCCCCTTTTTTTTTAAGGGAAGTTCTAAATTAGTATTATCTTTCAAATGCCGTTGAAATTCAACTGAACCTTTTCATTATTTTGGCCTGCAAATGGGAAATAGTACCTTTAAGTCTTATCAATATTCATTTTGCCATCATCAATGATAATGTTTGAATATACTGTAACCCAGACCCATCCAGCTATTACGACAAACCTTATATGGAGCATGGCAACATAACATGAAAAATTGATATTGATGAAGCTACAGTTCGTGAACAAGACATATCATTTCATTATACACTTATCCATTCATTCATACATTAGTTCATGCAATAATCCCTACACTAATCCATACATTAATGTTACTACAATCATGTACAATGCCTTGAATGATTGAGTGCCTTAATTGCCATGGTAGCTCGGCTAAAGCCGGGGTTATAATATGATTGCAGGGCCCTCGGGGAGAACAATATTTATACTATAGGGCTACCCTGGGTAAACAAAATTATTTTATTATTATTATTATACATGTCATTTTTATTTCATTAAATGCTTTACATTTATATCAACATTATATTGTAATTTAACAATACTGAATATTGTTTTACTCCTAGTAACATAATTTTTGACCGACGCCCAGATTGAATTTCCGATGATACTGTACACAATACGAAAGGGTTATTAAACATATGTTGTTGTTTTTTTATTAGAACGAGACGACGAGACAGCTGTCATTGTTCATAATAATCCTCAGCTGTCTTAAATCGCTTGATAATATCAAGAGTAAAAAGATTTATCGAAATGCGTTGATATAAAAGAATTGTTTTTTTGTGATTCTACTTTTTAAGACGCGTTTGAGTAAAGTTGAAACGATATTGAGGCTACCCTTGCTTACCACCAACGCCCACATTATCATATTGTCACATTCTTCTACTCGTTAGGGATCAAGTCATTGGTTTTAAGATTAATCGTAAGATATTTCGTCAATTCATCAAAGAAATATTCCTGTCCTCTCACGTCCTCAGTCCAATGGAGGTAAGGTCTGCCGTCACTGAGATACAACCTCGCCAAGAAAGGTATTTCATCATCTGGGATGTCTTCGATGAAGACCGCGACTACGAATTCAGTCTGGGTGTCACTCACGTGGTCCATCGCTGTGCGGAACTTGAGCATGAACCAGCGATCGCGCACGGCGGCTCTACTTAGTAGAATGACGGTCTTGTAACTCCGGCTCACCACGTAGTCAATCGCATCCAAGTAATGCATACCCACCACGAGGTCGTTGTCACCAAAGACATTCCTCTCAAATTGCGGGAGTCTTTCTTCGAGAGTTGGTTGGAGACGTTCTTGAACCCACTCTTCGTCATCGTCGTAGAAGATGATATTTATGTCGAACTCATAATCATTGTGGTCTCGAGCGTCTCGCAGCTCGTTATACCCAACGGCCGCTAATTTTAAGAGAAAAAGTTTGTACTTCAACTGCCATCGATAGTGAAAGATGAGTACGACGAATACAACGAAGGACATGATGGCGAGGGAAGTCAAAGAATAGAGGGCAATATTAGCGCTACAAAGCTTTTTGTAGTCAAAATCAAACAGCGGTTTCATGCGAAGTGGCTCTAAAGACGCTGACGAACAAATAGTTTTATTCTTGTTCATTAGTACAAGTGGTCCGCTAATCCAGGCGAGAAGCCAACTTAGTTCACAATTGCAGTCTATTGGGTTCCCTGAAACATCGACGTATGTTAGAGAAGGCCCAATCAGTTTGAAAGTACTGTGATTGAGTCTTGTTAATTCGTTGTCTGATAACAAAAGCGTTGTTAACCTGCGGTTGTTCAAAAACAGGTTTATGTCGAGGTATGTAAAACGGTTATTATGGAGATCAATGTTTGTCATTTGTCCTAAATTTTTGAATATGTCAATAGAAAGTTGCTGTATTTTGTTTCCCCTTAAGTTCAGCACCCGAAGGAATTTCAACGCCTCAAAGGCTAATGGATGAAGAAATGAAATTTGACAGTCTTCCAAACTGAGATTTTGTAGAGCAGATAGTGGTTTAAATACACACGGTGGAAAATAATCTGTACCATATTGTTTCAGGCCGATTGGATTTTCACTCAGATCCAAAGTCGTCAGATTAGCCAGTCCATCGAAAAGAGAGATATTTGTCAAATAAATCCAAAGATCAACGTCCACAAGTCCAGTCTTTTTGAGGTTCAAATGCACAAGTGATGGTAAATATTCGAAGGACTCCGCAGCCAATAAAAATATCGATGGGTTATTGTTAAGGAAGAGAGATTTTAAGTTCGAAGTGACCAATTGGATATTAGCGATATTACATTGTGACAAATCGATAGTTTCAATTTTTTCTAGTCCCATAAATGATGTCCCTTCCAGAGTCGTAAGTTTTTGGTTTGAGTGCATATCTAAAAACGTTAAATTTTGCAAACCGAGAAAAGTGAATTTGGTAACTTTTTTCAAATGATTCATGGATAGATCCAACTCAGTTAAGCCTATTTTCCATGAACGATGGTTGGTGTTTATTTTTTTTATTCTATTGTTTTTCAATTTCAAAACCCTGATTTCCTGCATGTTTTCAAAAAAATCTGTTTCGATCTTTTCGATAAAGTTGTAACTAATATCAAGTAATCTAGTGCGCGTCAACTTCGAGAAGACGCGTGGATAGAGGGTGGGTATAAAGTTATTAGATAAGTCAAGCACTGAAAGAGAATGACCCTGCAGCGAATCAAAGAAATCTTTCGGAATTTCACTACAAGTCGAGCAATAAGTGAGTTCAAATTGCTCTATATTCGACCTTGAGATACCAATGAATATATTTCTCAACACCTCGAATGACAAAGGAATAAACCCGACCTGCAGTGTCCTGATATGCAATGATGCGATCACATAGGGATCGACTGATATGATAGGGTTTTGATTTAAATCCAAAGTCTCACTATCACATGAAAATTCGAAAGTTTCCGGGGTGAGGTGTGTAAATTTGTTTGCACGCAAGTGAACAACCTCAGCCCTGCCACAACGACTGATGTTAATGAAAGTAAGAAGGTTGTTGTCAAGAACCACATGATTCAAATGTGGGCTCCATTTTAGCGCATCGTTGGGGAGTGATTTCAAGTTTGAAGATGTTACATTTAGAACAGACAGGTTCTCAGCCCACCTGAAGAGCCCTGCGGGAAGCACAAGATCAAAGTTGAAAGACAAATTTATAACCTGCAATTCTTTGAGAGGGTAAAAGGCCCTAGATTCAATCATCCTGAGTTCGTTAGCGGCAATATTCAAGTGGGTAAGGAGAGGATATCTATCAAACGAAGAGTTTAAGAGAGAGGTGATTTTGTTGAAACTAAGGCTAAGACCTTCGGTGTTTACAGGAAGATCTTGAGGGACAGAACCCAAACTCCTTTGATCACAATTAGTTTCCTTCATCTCAATGTCCTCGTGACAGGGCTGCCTCTTCATATCCAGCTGTGTTATGAGAACAGCATCTCCATGCATGGTTTGGATACAGAAGAAGATGATCAGCGGAAGAAGTACACGGTGTTCAAAAGCCATATTGACCGATTTAGGATTTCTGTCTGTCTGAAAGAAATATATATAAATATATGGATAATTTATGTCACTAAGTTGTAATACCTTGAATGTGTTTCTTCACTGCATGGGCGATTACACCCTCGACAGTTTAATATAGCATGCAGGAGTCCTGTTTTTCTGAATTTGTTCAACGTTGGCAGAAGAGCCTCTTGCATGATTTCTTCTTCTTCTTTATCATCATCATCATCATATTATACTACTACTACTACTACTACTACTACTACTTCTACTTCTACTTCTACTACTACTATACTATATACTACTACTGCTAATAATAATAATAATACTAGGGCCTACTACTGCTGCTCTTACTACTACGAGTACTACTGCTACTGGTACTGCTACTATACTTGCTACTAATAAACTTCGTAAACGATTTTTTTTCTCGTTTTGTTTGTGTTCATATGAAATATTTTTCAGGCTGCAATTTCAAATTTATTTGGGCTAACTTTAATGGTATAAGCTTACCAAACAACGTATTATCAATTGATGCGACACACTTATATAGAGTAAAACTGTAACGTTTCAAATAAGGTTGATGGAGAATACAACTCTAAGGCATTTTACCTTAACTTTGCACAACCCGAGTAGTTTGACGCTCCAAAATAAGATTCCTCGCAATGGATGGTTGGTTTGTAAATTGGATATGGTTCTAAACATGCGCTCCAAACTATTTATGTTTTAATGCATATCCTCGGCGAGATGAGAAAGAGATCAACTTAATAAGGTGGTATATAATAACTGAGGTGTCTTTTATAAGTCTTCACTTTGTAAAGCGAAACTGTAAACATCCGCTAAGGTTTTTATTAATGCCTCCGTCCAGTAGTAATTAGGAACGCCCAGAACAGGAAAGATGTTGATATTTGAATAAACGAGCATACATTTATTTTCTTCCAGTCATTTTTCTATTCACATTTTGATAAATTATGCACGAAATACGTACGTCGGCGAAACGAGAAAGAGATCATCTAAATAAGGTGGTATAATAATAACTGAAGTGTCCTTTGTAAGTCATCACTTTGTAAAGCGAAACTGTGAACATCCACTAAGGTTTAATTAATGCCTCCGTCCAGTAGTCAATAGGAACGCCCAGAAAAGGAAAGATGTTGATATTTGAATAAACGAGCATACATTTATTTTCTTCCAGTCATTTTTCTATTCACATTTTGATAAATTATGCTCGAAATACGTACCTTGGCGAAACGAGAAAGAGATCATCTAACTAAGGTGGTATAATAATAACTGAAGGGTCCTTTGTAAGTCATCACTTTGTAAAGCGAAACCGTGAACATCCACTAAGGTTTAATTAATGCCTCCGTCCAGTAGTCATTAAGAACGCCCAGATAAGGAAAGATATTGATATTTGAATTAATAACAAGCGTACACTTATTTTCTTTCAGTCATTTTTCTATTCACATGAACAAAATTATGCACGTTATTTACGTATACCGAGTTTCAGGAGTTTCGTTTTAATGGTTCGTTGGAGCACTGTGATATATTACAGAAGGATCTTGACTCTCATAAGAAAAGTCATATCTATAGGTTCGATCCTTGTTTGGTAATTACATTCTTAGTGAATGTGTTTTGCCCATGCAGATATGTCCCTCTCGACCCAGGTGTATCAAATAGGTTTCTGTGGCCCCCAGTAAGAGTAGTATATATTAATACAGATGTGGCTACCCGGGGTAAATAAGACCATTATCATTCATTATCTATCTTATAATATAGGGCGCAAGAAGTTGTGAACTTGTGTTGTGTACCAAAATTAATAATTTACGGAACAAGACCATCTGGAGAAGAGAGAGAGAGAGTATGTGCGTGTATTTTTAAGGTTATAATATCGAGGGAAATTTATGATTCCTTTTTTCGTTATAGATTTACGTGAAACGTATAACTTACAAGTAAAGAGTGGTTGTAGCAAATTTGACTTTACGGATAAAGAAATAGGCTAAGTTTTTTGTCAGAGCAAGGAGCACAACTCTTAAATTTTATCTAACCAAGTATGAGCTCGGGGGGGGGGGGGGGGAGGTTCAAATTTTCTTCCTCTGTTGTAGCTAATGCAAAATTAATGTAATCTTCGATTTTTACCTGTGACATTTTTACGTTGCGCCATTTGAAAGGTTTAGAAAAGCAAGATGCGCAGCGCAGTCAAGTTCGCTTTATATTGGGCTTTCTTGCGATTCCTTTATTATAACTTGCCCAGGGGCGGATCTAGTTTTTGCTAAGGGGGTGGGGGGGGGGCTGACCCAGTGGTGAATCAAGGCTTTTTCAAAGAGGGGGGGGGGGGATCCGAAATTTTGAAAATCGCTCGGACCAATATTTCGCTCAGTGAGGGGGGAAGGGGGGGGGGGGTAGTGAGTACTACAAACAAAATAATGTTGCCCCCTAACCCCCCCCCCCCTAAAATCCGGTGCGCGCACGCATACGCATTGGGCCTATCGTCTGCGGAAATGTCTGAAAGTAAAAGCCTACTGGGCATGCGCAGGAGTCAGGACTAAAGTTGTCTTTCAAATGCCGTTTTAATTTAACCATTTTCATTTGTTGACTTGCAAATGGGACATAGTACCTCAAACCGGCCCCATGAAGAGGCCACATAAAGCAGAGGGGCCCCGGCAGACGTTTACATTTACATATAGTATATCTAATTATTGTTATCTTGCTCTAAACAAACAAAGACATAGTGTCGCGACACTCCAATCTCGAAATTTCTCCCTCAATCGCCACGCTTTCTCGCTGCACATTAATGAACACACTGCTTCATATACTCAACAAACCCTCAATCAGAGGCGGCCCTCCCAGCACCCGAAAAGTGCCCCTTTTTACATAGGAAAAGTGCCCCTTTTACTTTGATATGTGCCCCTATTAATTTGTAAAAGTGCCCCTTCCCCTTTTCAACTCTGATAAGTGCCCCTTTTTTGGACACGTGCCCCTTTGCCTTCGACAAGTTCCCATTTTCCTTTGCAATAAGTGTCCATTTCCATTCTCATAGGTGCCTTTTTTAATCTCTAGTAAGTGCTCCTAGTTAGGTACGAGAAGTGCCCCCTTCACCTCTGATAATTGTCCTATTTAAATCTGTAAGGTACGTGCCTCTTTTACTTTGACAAATGCCCCTTTTTCTTTGTAAGAAGTTCCCCTTTTAATAACTTCCTCCATTTTAACTCGGATAAGCGAACCTTATATTTTCACATGTGCCCTTTTTCCTTTCTAATAAGTGCCCTTCTTTCCTAATAATAAGTGCCCCGTTAAAAAAGAGCCCCTTCCCCTTCTCATAAGTGCCTCTTCTCTGGTAATTGACCCTTTTCAGGTACGAGAAGTTACTCCTTTTCACTTCAGATAAGTGCCCCCTTCACCTCAGATAAATGCCCCTTTAAAATCTGACCGGTGCCCATTTTCTTTTAACTAATGCACATTTTCCTTTATTAAAAGTGCCCCTTTTTCATTCCCCAAAGTGCCACTTTTTATATCTGGTCATTGCCCCTTTTCAGGTGCGATAAGTGCCTCTTTTCACCTCTGATAATTTCCCTTTTAACAATATAAATAATATCTTATAAATGCCCCTATCAAAATCTGATGGGGCCCCCTTTTCCGTCGACAAATGCACATTTTCTATTCTCATGACTGACTTGTTTCATCCTGGTGAGTGCCTCTTTTGGAGAATGTAAGAAGGGCCCCATGTTCACCTCTGATAATTACTCTTTGTACTTTGGCACATGCTCCTTTTCTTTCCTGATAAGTGTCCCCTTTTTCTCTCATCATTAAACGCGCCCTAGCTAATTTCAAGCGACTAAGAGCAATTTCCCCCCCCAAAGCTCAGTCTTCCGTTATGAGAATGTGCTTATAATACCTGTAATAACCCCATTAGGATTGGGTTTTTTCCTCTATAATTTAAGATGTAATTTTTCGCACTGCGACCTCACACATCTAAAAATTGTCCCTCGCTCGCTTCGCTCGCTCGCAACAATTTTTTAGAAAATCAAACCAACTGCAAGGCATAATGCCTAAGCAATATCTTGTATGTGTATAGAAGTGAAACTAATACTGAAATCATCCCTGATTGTTGTAATCACAATGTATGGGTATATACCAATTTTACAAAAATTGTATATTTTCGCTTTGAGATTTCCCTTTGAAGGTGCCCTTTTTTCCCCAGAAAGTGTCATTTTTTCTTGGTGCCCCCCCCCCCCCCACTTTGGAAGTCGCTCGGCCGCCCCTGCCCCCAATCACAAGCTAAGCTCCGAATGGGGGTTGAG
>JAVYIG010005935.1:0-69740 GCA_035222895.1 Strongylocentrotus droebachiensis
GACCTCTCTACACAGCTAGAACTGCACAGATACGGCACAGTCCGGTCAAGGCGGTACGCTAGCGCGCGTTACAGAAATTGTGAGGAGCGCTTTTGCTATGAAAGGAATTGATATAGAATAGCAGCGCGAGTCAATGGGCGATCAGCGGGCCATGTCACAGAAGTCATGGCTGAAAAGACAATATTCTAATTCAATGATTAACATATTTCCTACATGCCTATAACAATGAAACTACACCCATCCTGAAGTTCTCTCTGATGACAGCGACGCAACTGTTGACAGCAACGCAACTGATGACAGCTCAGGCCGATCTTTGTCAACACCTAGTACTACTTCTACTTCACCACCATACCATGAGCAGCTCGGAGGGATACCGCCACCGACATAGTGTGATCCGCAACAAACGAGATGTAGTTGTGGTCGGTGATTCCATGATAAACACATCGACGGAAGACATCTCTCCAGCAGCAAGAACGTGAAGTGCGTCTCTTTTCCCGGTGCAAAAGTGAGAGACATCTTCACCTCTTCACCTTGCGAGTTTCTCAAGCCAGGGGGAGAACTGATCATCCACGCTGGCACCAACAACATCTCTGAGGGTGCTGGTGAAGTTTGCCACCAAATCACAGACCTCGGCAAGTCTGTTGCTGCCGAGGGGTTTAACGTCTCAGTCTCTACGATCATCCATCGTAGATGGGAGAGTGAAGCGGACAAGAAGCGGGTTGATGAGATCAACTATCTGATGCAGTTGGCAGCCAGCCGGAGAACAGATGGGGCCTCATCATCAACAATGACATCAGCGAGCAGCATCTCGGGCGTGATGGCGTTCACCTCAACAGAGCCGGTCAACGAATTTTGGCAAGCAACCTGAAACGCCTCATCAACAGTGCTGACCAACCGACAACACGAGGCCATGGCTGGACTCAACGGTCGTCCGATCAAGTTACAGGCAGTGAACCTGGAGCAAGGCGGCATCAAGCCATCTACCGAGAAAACCAGAGTCTTCATTCTGATGAGGAAAAAAGCAGGCCCGTAAAGTCCTACGCCGAATCTGTTTCTGGGACATTTTGGATTTCAGTGCAGTCAATCAGAGGTCACGACTGAAACCAGCCTTCAGACCATCCAAGGTGGACATGAAAGACTGGGCGAAATATCTTCAGTTTGTAAGAAGGGTATTGAATTAAGTGAAAGTTTGACAAAACCTAGTGATGATCCGAAAATTATAGTTGACGGTCGAAAATATAAGTTCCCTTGTGGGAACTGTAATCAACACGGCCTTCTGTGTTCTTATTGTAAAAAATGGTTTCACACTATTATTGTCAAGCTATCAGTTTTTCAGAGTACCGCAGGTTATATTATGAATGCCCTGATGAGAAGTGGAATTGTTTAACATGTTGTCTGCCATCTTTTTGTGACTCATTATTTACTGATGATTGTTTAGAGAAAGAAAGCCAAAACGAGGATAGACTAAAAGAAAACTATTTTAAGGTAACGCGCGTTACACCTGAAAAGCAAGCGATAGCAAGAGTAATTCAGCCAAACCTCAGAGATGAAAACACTTCTCTTTATCAAGAATTTGAAGAAAAGTTTAAAGTTAAAGGCCTTCATTTTTTACACCTTAATGTGAGGTCTATTCTAAACAAGATATCGGAACTTAGAATTCTTTTTAAAAGAAAAAGGCTGTCTATTATTGCTTTCACTGAAACATGGTTAAACAATTCCATAATGATGAAGAAATTGAAATAGACGGATATAAAATCATACGTCATGATCGATCCTCTGGCTCTGGAGGTGGTGTATGTTTCTATATCAGAAATGATATTGCATTTAATATTATGGATGCTATAAGTACTGGAGATACGGAATCCCTGTGGATAAATTTGCTTATACCAAGATCAAAACCAATTGTTGTTGGCGTTCTGTATCGGCCTCCGAAAAACAATTTGTTTATCGAGAAATTGTCCAATATTCTTGATACATTAAAGAAGGATGACGAAATAATTCTTTTAGGAGACATGAATATTTGCCTTCTTCGCAAATCGCCACTGGCTAAAAAATATATTGACTTGTTGAGTCTTCATGGGTTTAGTCAACTCATTAAAGAGGCAACACGCGTTACACCTACATGTTCTTCTCTATTGGATCATGTTGGTTGTACCAAAGAAAATAAAATAAGTCAAAGTGGTGTCATTGATCTAGGTATTAGCGACCATTATTTTACTTTCTGTACACGGAAAAATGTTAGACTGGCTATAGGTCATCACAGGACTAATGATATCAGATCCATGAAAAAATATACAGAAGAGTCTTTCAATCTTCAACTATCTGTTGTTGATTGGTCACGAATAACTGACTGTACAGATGTAAATGAGGCATGGTCAATATTTCAACATGTTTTTATCTCAAATTTGAATATTATAGCGCCACTGAAACGGATAAGAATAAAACAAAGATCAGAAACTTGGGTGACTAAAGATATTCTTTCCCTAATTCAAGAGAGAAATATAGTATACAAAAATGGAGGAAAAGAGCAAAAGATGAGAAGCTCTATAAAAGATACAGAGTATTAAGAAATATGGTCCAAAGAGAGGTGAAAAAGGCTAAACTCGATTACACCCACAACAAAAAGTGAGTCATTTGACACATTTAAGCATAATTTTCGTGAGTCAGGTGTAAATTGACTCATTAGTAACAACCAATGAGTCTCTATTGACTCATTTATATTTCACCAGTGTGTCAATCATGAGCTGACGCATTTGCAAAATGCTTCGACTGACTCACATGGTCGTAAAAAATGAGTCAAGATCGACATAAGAGCATTTTAGAAGAAAAAAGTGAGTCAACTTGAAAGTGAGGCTGTATGCATGCGCGCGCATGCTTTCGTGACGTCATCCAAAATGCGCATTCTCGAGCCATATTTGAATTCCCGATCGACGACGCGACGTCGCCATCTTATATCTTGGATTCAGAAGAGTTTTGACTGCAGCTAGTGAAAAATTGGTACGCATAATTATTCATATGGTTTTAAACGATGATTTTTATGACTGGATTCGTGGGCTGAATCTTCTGATTATTATACAAATGATGCATGCGTTCATTTTACGATATCCGCACTCGAGTTGATGAGGCTGTGTGTAACTTAACTATCACTATGATGAACATGACTGACAATGAGAGCGGACAAAATGTACAGTTCCTCAGGTAGACATAGGAACATCCCTTCACTGCTATTATGTAAAAATGTGTAGAACAGGTGTCACATGCATATTCACCTTTTTACATAATAGCTGTGAAGGGATGTTCCTTTGTCTAACTGAGGAACTGTATATTTTGTCCGCTCTCATTGTCAGTCATGTTCATAGTGTATAGATTCTACTGTATCGCACGAAGCCGTGTCGAATGAAAACATGCATGATCTTGCATCATTGTTTTATACAACGAAACTCCTAGATCCTTGTTAAAACGAACTAATTCAAGATTGTTTCGTGACAGTATGGGTGACAAATAAATCTCAAGTTAAGGCTTAATTTAGTGCGTACAAAGTAGATTTTTCAGATTCGGGTAGCGGGGCCACCGATTACATCGCTAAAATGTGATATTTTAGGATATATTTTCCATTGCAAATGTGGACAGTGACTCTGGCATGGTATGGTATGTGTGTGATAGGCCTAGGGAGTAGGGGGTCTATGTCATGATGCACCCACAACAAAAAGTGAGTCACCCTTACTCAAATTGATGAGTCACTGGTTTGTCCGTACAGCGAAACACTTGAAGGATCATGTGAGTCACTATGACTCGATACAAATGAGTCTTATTTATCTAAGACTCACTTCAAGTGAGTCTTTAAGACTCATTTGTATCGAGTCATAGTGACTCACATGATCCTTCAAGTGTTTCGCTGTACGAACAAACCAGTGACTCATCAATTTGAGTAAGGGTGACTCACTTTTTGTTGTGGGTGTACTTACAAAACAAGATAGAAGAAAATAAACAAGATTCGAAAAAACTTTGGCAGAATCTAAAAAACTTAGGATTGAAAAATAAGAAGCGAAAAGAACAAGAATCTGTCATTAAAATTGATGGGGAATTATGTCATGATAAGATGGCCATCGCTGATGAATTCAATTCTCATTTCACAAATGTGGCTGCCAAATTAGTAGACAAACTCCCCCCTTCCAAAGACTTTTTCAGCGCAGACAATGATTGTATTCGTGACTTTTACGAAAGAAAAGGCGTACGTGAAAACAGCTTCGAGTTATTACCAATCAGTGAACAATTTGTTTTCAAAGAGTTACGTAATTTGAATGTATCAACAAGTACTGGGTTAGACTTGATTCCAGCTAAATTTCTAAAAGATGGTGCGAAGGTTTTATTTAAGCCTCTAAGTTACTTAATAAATCTATCTATCTTGACGAGTACTTTTCCAGAGGATATGAAAATAGCAAAAGTGACTCCACTTTATAAAAAGAAAGATAAAACCGATGTTAGCAACTATAGACCTATTAGTGTTTTAAGCGTAGCATCAAAGATTCTAGAAAAATCGGTCTGTGTTCAAATTGAAAGATACTTCAAAGAAAATGATATAATTTATGAATTTCAATCTGGTTTTCGACATGATTATTCGACTGAAACATGTCTAATTCATTTGACTGATTATTTGAGGAGAGAAACTCCCCAAGAGCGCTTTGTTGGTATGGTGCTCCTTGATCTGCAAAAAGCTTTTGATACAGTTAATCATTGCGTCTTATTGAAGAAGTTACAACTAATGGGTTTTGATAAGGCAAGTTTAGATTGGTTCAGATCCTACTTATCTAATCGGCACCAAGTAGTGGCCATTCATGATATTCGTTCCAAACTAATGCCTATAACATGCGGTGTTCCTCAGGGAAGCATTTTAGGCCCAATTCTATTTTCAAGTTATATAAATGATATGTGTATTTGTATAAAAGACTTCAAACTATTATTGTACGCAGATGACAGCGTACTACTCTATTCAAATCCTGATCCTAAATATATTGAGGAAAAGCTCAGTGAACAGCTGTCTACGTGTGTCGATTGGATGACTGATAATAAGCTTTCTTTACACTTGGGAAAAACAGAAAGCATTTTATTTTGTTCTAAAGTCATTTGAATTAAAAGTGACACACAATAATCAAGCAATCAAGAGAAAAGAGTCTGTGAAGTATTTAGGCATTGAGTTGGCTAGCGCAATTTCATTTTCATCTTTAGTAGAATCAGTTGTAAAAAAAGCAAATTCTCGTCTGAAATTTTTGTACAGATATCAAAGTTGTATGGATTTAAAAGCAAGACGTACACTCTGTCAATGTGTGTTTGACTATGCTAACCCTGCATGGTATAGTAACATAAACAAGTCAGATCAAAAGAAGTTGAAGATTATACAGAACAAAATGGTGAGATTTATCAACTGTTCTGGTCCAAGAACTCATGTTGGCTACAGCGAACTTTCTAAAGCTGGTTTTCTTAAAGTCGACCAAAGATCAAAACGACTCGTATTGCATCACGTGCATAAAATATATCATGCTAGGTCGAATCATTATATTCGATCCAACTTCGATCTTGTTACTGACGTACATGATTATAATACAAGAAATAGACGATTCAACTTTAACTTACCAGAAAGAGTAGGTAGTATTGGAAATTCGTTTTATTACAATGCCATAAAACATTCCCAATGGTGTAAAAGAAATAGGAAACTATGATCATTTTAAGAGGAAATTAAAGGAATACCTAATACTTGACAGTCAGAGAAGAGAAGTGAATGACATGTTATATGATTGAAATTTTTATTCTTCTGTCGGTTCATACTTTTTCATGTTGTATATACTTATGTTTTCGTACGTTATAGAAATTCTACAAATTCATCATTATTTTCCTCTTCTTCCTTCTCCTCTTTTTCTTCGTCTCCTTCTTCTTTTTCTTCTTGTACTTAATATCATTTCTATCATCAGTTTAATGTTGTTATTATTATTATTATCTTTAATAAGTAGGTCTTTTAATTTTCTTATCTGTCTGTAAATATTACTATTTTAACTTATTAATTTTATACATGTCTGTAAGGGACCCCACTGGAAATAAGCTCGAGCTTTCGTGGGTTATCCTGTTCAAGCTGACTTATTTTTGATCTGTTGTTATTGTAATTTGTTGTATGTTGGAAGCTTGTCGAATAAAAATCAATCAATCAAGGTATGCTTGAAATATAGGTGAAATATTTTTTTTTTTTTTTTTTTTTTTAAATACATTTACAAAAATTGCTATTTCTACCAACTGGCTGCTGTTGTGTGTGTGTTCGCGGGGCAGATTGTTTGCACAGGCAGTGTGCGTGTGATCACTCTACATTTAGTTCTACGAGGGCTGGAGCACGGTCGGTTGTGGTGTGGGTTGTGCCCCTTCCTCCCAAAAAGTACATGTACGCCTCCTTTTGCCGATGCCCACCAACCCCGCCATCAACACCCCCCCCCCCCCCCACTTGAATAGTTAAAAAAGAACAGTTTCTTATAGAGCTCCTGAAAGCAAGGGATGGACATTTTTCTGATCGGAGATCAATGTTTTCTGATTCCGATCTTTGCAAACAAAAATAAACTTAAAATGCCCAAAAAAATTATCAACCCCCCCCCCCCCCCCCCCCCCTTCAGCCCATCCCGCTTCCATCACCAAATTACGCAATCACAACAACCAAATTAGTACTGATATCAGGCGTTTTGTTTTAGTCTAAACATTTTACATTCAATTTGCGTAATGTTTTAACCATTCTGATCAATACAGTGGTTTTAAATTAAATAAATAAGCAAAATAGTGTTAAGATTTGCAAAATTAGTAGAAAATTTAAGTAAAGAATGTAATAAAATGCTAGGGGACGAAAACTAATTTTCCTGATTGGCAGGCCATGCTAACCAAATCTTTGTAAATAATCATATCTGATTGATACACGTCTGTAAAAACCCAATACACACACACACAATTGTTTACATCGCATGACTGATCATCAAGACTCGCTCGCGCGGGGTCGTAGCGGTCAAAGTTGAAGTAGACGATCGCAGGTCGCATTTGAAGTGTATTTTGCCTGGCCTGAGCTGAATTGTACCGCATTATACTAAGCACATTGTTTGTGCATTGGTTATGTTGCACACTGTAGGAAGGTGTATATCAACAATAAATGACGAAAACTGATGGTATTTCCGCTGCGTTAGGCAGGTACCAATATCTAGCTTCTAAGCTAACGTCAACGAGGCGGTAGCGAGAGGAATTTTCTCTGTAGATCTACACGCATTCTGCTTTCCCAAGAAATAAGCTGAACACCAGCCTTGAGTTGAGTAAAAATTTATCGAAGGCCTTGAGTTGAGCATGAACTCTCGCTCTCATCATATTCATGCAACAGAAAGAGAAGGATCAGATCGAGAATAAACATTGTTTGACTTTGAGTGTAATGTTGTATCTTCGAATTTAACTCGGATTAAACGAGGCCAGAGGAAGGCAAGCAACATGGAGCTCGACTGGATGCAAATAGTTGTAATCAGTGTGTTGCTAGCACTGATACTCTTGTATGAGCTGAGCAACACATTTAAATATTATGCTAAGATGACTCTCTACTACACATTGCTGCAGATTGAGGCATTTATTATCATCATTTTGTCACTTCCCAGACCTCGAGATCCTTCAAATCATCGGTAAGAATTTAACTTGATTACCTTTATCACAATACCAATGCCATGATGAGCTCCTCTGCTCCTGACATCAGACTCAGAGAGGCAAAAACTGCCTTATTCTTCATGTTTCTTTTGTTCTTTTTAAAGCTAATTTTCCAATACAGGAGTCGCTCCAGCTCTGTCAAATGCAACTTTACTGAACTGTGTACATGTACCGGTATGCTTAATTATGCAAAGTCCTCTCAATGTTAAAGTGATACATTAATGATCGTAATAATTATTAAGTCAATTGAAGTCAAACTAGATTTTCTGATGTTCAGTAATAATATTTATATGATAGTAGAAACATCTAATTTCTTAATATCTCTTTGATAATTCTCTTTTGTTAACAATATTATGCTTATGATTTAGTTGACTAGTCTTGAGTCTTGCCAGAAAAATATGTCTTCTTGGAGGAGTTTTGGTGCTCTCTTCAAATGATTTGACGAGGCCAGACGTAAATGTAGCCTGAGTGGAATGTATCCCTGAACAAAATAGGCTGATTTTTCAGCTTTATGATTTACATGTACCTGCTAATAAACATCTAGACTCTCCAATACAACAATCATGATGATTCACTAATCATCAAGTACACATAGATCATTTGTTTTTGTGACTGGGGAAGGGGGGAGGGGGATCTAACTTAGATTCTGCCTGGGTAGTCATATTTTGTTTTACTGATGTTTTATTTTGAGCATGGAAAATTGATAAGCCTAACAGATAATGGAGTGAAGTGCATAATGAGACCTGACTTTTTTTTTTTAAAGCTGAATTTGAAAAATAATGAACCTCCCATTTTGTTGCTTCGTGCCTCCCTTAAGATTTTTTTTAAACAAATCTTTCTGATCCATTGTCAAGAAGATTTTGAATACCAAAGCCAAAAGTGTATTGTGAAAGACTTCTTCAAGCTTCACAGACCTCTTCAAATATTGACATTACCAATATATCTTTCCATATTCATTCACAACAATAGTAATCATGCTGCTTTTGTTCATATTTGCAGATGGGCCTCGATGCTGCTCTCCAACACAAATGGTCTGTTTGGAATACGTGCTGAAGTTCGAGGACTCCACCACCTTGACTACAATAAGCCAGCCATTGTAGTTGCCAATCACCAATCTTCCATTGATTTGATGAGTGAGTTTAATTTGGCCATTTACAATTCCAAAATAATGTTACTTGCTTTCATTAGGAGCAGAAAAATCAGAGTAACAAGATACAAAGATCAAAAAAGATTTACGGTAAGGAAAAAATCAGACAAAGATAAAAGAGTTTTTTCCCCGTAATTTTGTTCATTATATGGAAATCACTATCTGTTTAAGACAAATTGGCAACTCAGGCACGACTCTATATGATGGTTCCTTCGCTGTTCATTCAATGAGTGATTTCAAGTACGGTGTTCGGTGTTGGTGTTGGTGTTGAGAGCTTGGAAAGGCTGCTGAACCGAGCTCCAACACCGACGGTCAGTTTAGAAGAACGATACCGATCACGCGTGCGCGTTATCGATAGCTTAACACCAGCCTCAACGCCGAGTGACGTCCTACTCTACAGGCGAAAAGTCTTGCGATAAAAGCATAATCCATTCAGAAATTCCAATAAATAACACCATGTCGAATATCAAATGTAAAGTCATATAAAAAAATCAATAGATAAAATATAATTTCTCTTGAAATACATATATAGCTCCAAGGATTTACTTCTGTATTGACTTAAAAATGGATTTTTACCTTGGGATGATCGTGATTCGTGCAAGATGTCCGCATAGTTACCTGCATAGTTACTGCAACACCAACACCAACACCGAACTTGAAATCATGAATTTCCCAAACCCTAGGGGCTGGTGTTGGTGAATGGGAAAATTACACGTAAATCGTCAACACCAACCGCGATACTCGGTTCAGCAGACGACATTCAACACCGGCCCTCAACACAGACTACCAGAAATACGTCATATTTCCCGAGGTCAATCCCAACACCAGCCTGATTTCAAGTTCGGTGTTGTGGCTGGTGTTGGTGTTCTCACAACACCAACACCAGCTTTCAACACCGAACTTGAAATCACTCAATGTTTCATTGATATTGAAGTAATATTTCAATATCATCCTCATAAGAATTTCCTGATATCTTCAATTAGTTAACCTGGCCAAGACATTTCCTATACAGGTACACTTAATCATCTGTCAAAAGCTTGGAAAATGGTAAATTTTGGTGTAATTTTTGTGTAAAATTATATAAATGGACGAATTCTTGTTAGTAATTAAATGCTCTTGATATAAATAATAGAGATGCAACTAGTGCAAGTGGGCAACTGATCTTTTTCTTTTACCAATTCTCTGACCATGCCCAACAATAAAGTTTACTGTTAAACCTTTCATCTTTTGATTTACTCTACACGTATAGGCATGTTCTCATTTGGCGTTTGGCCCAAGCGATGTGTTGTCTTGGGGAAGAAGGAGCTTCTGTTCTTTGGGCCGTTCGGTGTGAGTCTGTACCTGTGTGGGACAGTCTTTGTAGATCGCCTTAATCCAGATAAGGCCAGAAGTACAATGGAGAAGACAGCCCAACACATCAAGGATAAAAATGTAAGTCCAAGACATGGACCCTAATGCAACAAACATTCTTTTGCAGAGATGGACAAGTCCAAGCTATTTTGTCCTCTACCTCACAGACCTCACCTAACATCACATTATGTTATATCAATATTATAATCTTTTTCTTGTATATTTGTTTTCCTGTTAATGTTGATTTCTCTAATTTCTCGATATACATGTTTATGTCATAGTTTGTATTCAATCTTCTTTCTAGGGGCTCCTAAGTCCTAACCCCATGTTTTTATATTTTCATCAATTATTGTATGAGTATGTTTATGGTTGAAATATATTGAATTGAATTGAATTGAAGTTATTAAACCTCATATTTTGTATAAAGACCTAATAATATGAAATGATTTTGATCGAATAGTTTATGTTCAGAACTCACAATACTTCGTTGAGGTACAAGATACCAACAAACCAAATACCTTGGACTTTCCCAGATATAACACAGTCATCTGCTGAGAGCCAGAAATGTGTTAACACAACATTTTTACACCAAGTTAACACCCTTCTGGGACAATGTTTATCGAGAGTGTGTTTAAACTTACAACATCTTTTTAAAGAAGTAATATTTGAATCTGATCTAGTTTCAGTATTTTAAAGCAATATAGAACCTGTTACATACAGAGCAAAGTAATTTTAGGTGAATGGTAAACTTTAAGGCCTAGAAAAGTGTTTTCTACGATGCATGTATTGTTGTTTTTTCCTCTCCAGATCAAAGTTTGGATATTCCCCGAGGGTACCAGGAATAGGGAAACGGGTCTGTTACCTTTCAAGAAAGGAGCTTTCCATCTTGCCGTCCAAGCTCAGGTAAATTACCCAGTGTAAAGATTAAGAGTTAGGAATACCAGAATTCATGGTACGTAAAGTCTGAATGTCGTATAATGAAACATAGTGCAGCGAAACACCTGTTTGAGTATCCTTTCGAACGCAATCTTGATTAAGAATCAGTGTCCTGCTCATATCATAAATAGATATCATGAATATGTCATACAAAACACACATCTGGTTGAAAAAGAATATGTTCAAGAAAATAATCCCAATAACTGGGGACTTATTCTGAAAGCTATGGTATCTTTTATGTTGGGGAAAATGCTTGGCACTAAGTTTACGCAAACACAGCCAGATTTGTGCAGACATTGAACAATGACTTGTCCTAATTTTGATTTGTTATGGCAGTTAACATTGTTTTGCTAACGTAAAAGATAACAACTTTGTGAGAATACCACGCCTGATTGAAAATACCATGCTTGATTGAAAATACCACGCCTAATTGTTACCAATTATGTTTTTTTTTTTTTTTTAATACAGGTACCTGTCATTCCAATCGTGTTTTCATCATATTCCGATTTCTACAGCCACAGGGAAAAGCGATTCGGAACTGGTAAGCATTTTTTCAATGTCATGCATAATGTCTTCATTAATAGCTACACTCATCAGGGTCCAAATACATTTATTTTATTTTATATTTATATAATATTGGATGGCTTTGAGTGTGATACAAGAATATATTGCTCGTCTTTGACTCGTCCAATATTGTCATAGCTTGAGCAATATATTCTTTTATCACACAAAAACAAAGCTAAACAATATTATTATTATTATCTATATCAGGCTGACTAGGGAAATAACGCTCAGTTGTCAAAAGGGACACCAGTTTTGCACATTGGGTACAGTGAACAGGTACCAGCGAAAGTGAAGCAATATGGTATCAACTAGTTGAAGTTCCCGGAAGACTGAGCAATACGAAAACAATATTGATCTGTCATCCGGGTACTGCGCTAAAGATATTAAATACACTGGTTTATTTTAGCACTTGGAAGCCTTATATAGATAATAATTGTTATTATGAAGGTTAAATTGAGCGCAAGCCATTCCTAGTGTGAAATATGAAGTATAATTTTAAGGAAAATATTGCACAGGTTAACTCCCAACTTGAAGATAAATATGGGTCATATTTGGAACCAGAATCATAGCTACCGAAATACTCCTGTAATTCACTTGGATTTTGTTAAGAATAATAATTAAATCAATGTATATAATGCAAGTGCTATATAAATATACTCTACTGTGCTGTAATGAAGAAAGCAGTGCTTTTTTAATGGACACACAACCAAAAATTATTCAAAAGCTTCTGAAAAAAAGTGTGTCTTCAACAAAACTTTTAAGATGGCAACAGATGAGGCTTTTCTTATGTCTAGTGGAAGGTTTGTCTTAAGCCTTGGAGTGGCACAACTGAAAGTGCTATCTGTTCTTTTTCTTTTTCCAATTCTGTGTACAGTAGCACACATTTTTTGTTTGAATAGTTTCCCGCAATTTTCTAGTTAGATTTTCCTCTTGGATGAGGGTGGTGACTGGTGATGAGAATGATTATCTTATTCTGATTTGTACAATGTAGTTGGATGTAAAGTTGAAAATGGGTAGTGAGATTGTTTGTGTGTGGGTACTGAGGGCACTCAGAAGAACAGTACCTTTACTTTGAAGACCACTCGCAAAACAAGGAGTCCTCGGTCCGGTAAAACCCTTTAATGTTTTTAAAATTTAGGCCCTTTCATATAGGGGGAGGGGTGCTTTATTTGCATGGACAAAGTATACTGGTATATATTGATCATCCGTTATGCAGTAAACTTCCAGATTGTCCTTGGTACAGTGTATGTTATATTTCTTTAGAAAAATGTGTACCCTCAAATATGTAGTAAGGTACTGGTGGGTATATTGAGTCCTCGATTTCCACCACAAACAGGTAGATATGTGTGTGTATGTGTTAGGGAGGGAGAGAGAGAAAGAGAGAGAGAGAGGGGGTACTTCGATGACACAGTATTTCTCACAACGATTGTGTTAAATGCCAAGTTCAATTCAAGACTTGTTTTCTTGCTTATTTTGCTTAATTCAGGAAAGTTTACCATCACAGTGCTACCCCCCGTCTCCACCGAAGGAAAGACCAGCGAGGACGTGAACGAGCTCACAGAGATAGTCAGGAAGCAGATGCTCACCACTTACAACGAGACCTCTATGCAAAGGATGGAGAGTAATGGTCTCAATTGAATTAAGGGCAAAGGTGAAAGGTCAAGCAAGATGAATTGTCGATCTTCCAACAAGGAATTATGAAGTGAAAAGATGATGACGTCTACATTATCACTTACGAGACCTCTCGGCAAAGAATGGGGATCAATATCCTCAGTTAAGGGTAAAGGTGAAGGGTCATACAAAGGTGAAGGGTCAATCTTCCATCGGGTAAATACATGCATGAAGTGTAGTGGTAAGGAAGTAGATATGACCTCTGATAAGACCTTTGTAAAGAATGGAGAGCTATGATCTCAAGAGCACAGGTGATGGGTCAAGTCTTCCATTGGGGAAATATAAAGTGTTGTGATGGGGATGACCTTTGATAACACCTGTCCAAAGAATAGAGACCCAGTGGCCTGAATTCAGGACAAAGATGAAGGATGGAGCAAGGTCAAAAGGTGAAGGGTCAATCCAGGTGAGCTCTGGATCTGTCATCAAGCAAATGTGAAACCTGGCAGTGATGAAGCAGACACCACTTGCTAGGAAACATTTGCAAATCATGAAAAGCAGTTTGGAGAATTAGGGCTCAGTTCAGCGCGCAAGGTCAAGAGAGGTGAAGGGTCAATCATCAGGGAGATGTGATGGCACTAGTCCTTCATGACTTGTTGCCAAAAATAGTAAGCGGAAGGGGAACCAATATTTCTCTAGTAATCAAGTATTGTGGAGCAGGTGCCAGCTCAAATCGGACAACGTTTAAGGTCAAAGCTCAAAGCTCAAAGCTCAAAGCTCAAGATTGGAAGATGTGCAAGCTTATACTGATGTTTTGTTACTGGGAAAGAAGAGCAGAAGCTTTTGGCACGGTATTTGCTGTCTATCCAAAGTCGGCAAATGGATGGTCTGGAAATAGTGAGAGTTGGAAAGGAATATGGCTGAAGTTTTAGAAGTTAATGTCGTTTGGGCTGTAAATGGATTATATCAGGGTATATGAGGAGGTGGGCAGACGAAAAGTTGCAAGCACAGGGTAGAAAGAATGTTGCATCTGTTTGAAATGATGAAACAGTTTTTAGGGTATCTGTCATTGGGACCTTCTTTGTTGATATACATGTAATGGAGAATGATGTTATTCTTCCTATCGTTTCTTGAGAGCAGGAGAGGTGTTTTATACTCGGTGTTTAAGTATGTGAGACAATGTCCTTCTATTTCTCAACAGATGATATACACGAGTGAAGAGAGAAAGACTTAGTTTCGGTATGTGTTTGAAATATGATACCTTGCTGCGAAAGTCGACTGGTACTTGTGACACAACAATTTGTTGACTGTGATGGATCCATAGATCTATCACTCTTGTCATTTTTATGTGACAGTAGAGTGTGATATTATGTACGGGTGCCTGCAAAGATATGACATGAGAGACTGCCTTATGGCTTCAATGACCATAGAGAGAGAGAGAGATTGACGTCTTTTGAAGGGAAAAAGCTATTTTTGTGCAAGAGCTTCCTATTCTGAGAGCCAGAAGGGCCTAAATGGTTATCTCACAAACTTGAGGTAAAGCCATAATGGTTCTCACCTGACAATATGTAGATCTATGTTGGAACACTTAATTTTGTTGTTCTTTTTATACATTTTTATTGCTCGGTAGTTGGTACAATTGATTCTTTCTGTTTTTCTTTCTTAAGTTTTGTATTTTAGGGTTTTAATTTATCTTCACTTTGAAATATACTTACTTGCTTGTTTTTTTGTAGCCATGCATTTAGCAATAAAGACCATCGGCACGAAAGTTTGTTTTAAAAGGATATTTGAAGCTGTTATTTTGGTAGGATAGACGTATATTGACCTTTGTTACCGTATGTTTTAAACTTTATATATGTATAAATGGTGCCAGAATGTAAATGATATCAGATGCAAATGGACAGAGGTGCTGATATTTTGAGTAAATCATTGCCATTTGCAGTTTAAGAGGCTCTTTATTTATATTTGAGACAAGGGTAAGGTCTGTATTGTAGGCAGTGTATGCTCACTTCAAATACCGTAATGGCATATACAGGGTGTATGCATTGTTCTTGCTATCTGAGCAGTGAGTTGTGCAAATAGTTTGGTTTGCATCTAGATAAAGTGTATACAATCCTTACAGTACTGCACAGTAGCTGCTCACAACATAGTTGGTTGGCTCTTGTTACAAAATAATCTTTTTATAAAGTATGATACCGGGAAGTTGATTTTACTGTTCTTATATCTTTTTATTCCAGTGGTGTTTTTTTTAGCCCAGATATAAACAAGGTTAAAAAATATGATTTCTTGGTCGGAAAGAATAGGTTATATTTTTATATATATATATATATATATATATATAAAGGTTTTAGTGTACTGCAGTATTGAGTGGGGTCCGACCCCACATCCCCTATCCACTGGCATAGATATGGTGCTGAGCCCAGCTTGCCAGCGTGGGGTTTATGACCAGTATGCTCACTGGAAGATTAAAGGAGAGGGGGGAGGGGGCAAAACCAGCTGGTGCCCTGCTCCCATAAGGCTTTTTTTTTAAATCCCCCCCCCCTTCCTGCCCCACCTCTCCATTAACTGAATCCTGGATACGCCTCATGAATCAAACCTGGCCTAGCATAATATATATTGTTTATACATGTTAAAAGTTTAGTCTACCACCAGTTTAGGAAATCACTTATTCGAAGACAATCATTTTTGTGTGATTTTAGATTTTAATCGATTGCATATTTTGCCTCAAGAGAAAGATAAAGGGAGTTGTAGTTCAGAAATTCCTATACAGGAGGATGGGGATGAGAAACATCAACATTATACAGTTGCATTGGTGCTACAGGCAGGCAGTAGAACAGAGTTTAAACTATGGAGAGGGCCAGAAGGATGTTAAAGAGAAGGTTGAGTTCTGGGAAGAGGTGAAAATAATTTGTGAGCGTTATCATTCTTATTATGCAAGTGTGGAAGAACATCAGATGAGACATGTTCCCTGAAAAGCGTGGCTCTTCAAATGCCTTCATATTCTAAATATGTCATGTAACATCGTAAAAATCCAGGGGAGGATTTTTACGCCACGTGTTCGTGTAGTCCCATATACATCTTTCTGTGTACAGTGTTTGTAACTTTACCAAGACTTGGCCAAATTTCTTATCATTTTGATGATTCCAGAACCTTGCAATACACACAAATTCTTATATGCTAGATGATCAACCTCTTCTGGTCGATTCCACACAGTTTCTTTCACAATACAATCGCATGACCAGAACTCAACTTCATCTTTAAAGGTACTATGTCCCATTTGCAGGCCAAAAAAATGAAAAGGTTAAATTCCAACGGCATTTGAAAGATAATACTAATTTAGAACTTCCCTAAAAAAGGTGGGTCTTGAAAATGTCTTCAAGTGGGAAAATAACGGCTATTAGTTGTCACATCCACTTAGGAGCTATAGAGCCAATAAGTAATAGTCTCGATTTTCAGACCAATGTACTGAATGGTCATATGTTTTATGCTGCGCAAAGATTCAATCAGTTTAATTTTGGCCATCACAAGAAGTGGGTTATTGATGTAGACAAATGCTCATGTACCCTTTACAGCTCATTTTATGTATGTTATTACCAAAGAAGAAAAAAAGCCAGTCAGTCACTCCATAGTGTCTGACAGTGAAGTCTAGCAAGTAAACAGGTTTCCTTGCATAATTTGAATATTAGGACACTGTTAACATTTAAATTTCACAGATAGGACATACATGATATATTCATAATTCCTGCAAAATTCTACAGAATTTGAGGTTGGCTGCAAAAGGGACATAGTACCTTTAGGTCATACCCTTATTTATTTGTAAACTTTAATGCCCTTTTTTCGTCTTAGCTGAAGAAACATTCAGGTACACTTTATTGTACATGCATGTTCACAAGCGCAATAAGGTGAGATACATTTTGTTTGTGTATAATTTTTACTGAAATTATTTTTTCTAATTTCTAATTTGGAGAGTATATTTATGTCTTTGATGTCATACGCTATATTCTGTTGTTGCTGTTAAGGACCAAGTATCATGAGGCTGCGTGGTTAGCCACCATGATATGATGTGGTATACCAAAGTGTTTTTCATGTGTCTTAATGTACAACTGTCTTGCCATGCTACGATCAGTCAGTTGAATCTTCAAACAAGCTCTATCCCTCTATCCCTTGCACACGATTGACATTTAACCTCTCCATCTTTTAATAAGCCATGTGATCGAGAAAAGGATTCAATCACTTTGATGCTGCATTGAGTTTTATGACAAAGAACCCCCTTAAAGAGAAGGTTGAGTTCTGGGAAGAGGTGAAACAAAAATTTGTGAGCATTATCATTGTCGTTCTAAATATGGCATGTAACAGCTTAAAAATCGCAACAGATTTTATGCCACATGTTTGTGTAGTTCCATATACATATTTATTTGTACAGTGCTTGTAACTTTACGAAGACTGGGCCAAATTTCTTATCATTTTGATGATTCCATTGACCTTGCAGTACACACCAATACTTATATGCTAGATGATCAACCTTTTCTGATTGTTTCCACACAGTTTCTTTCACAATGCAATCACATGACCAGAACTCAACTTTATCTTTAAAGAGGTGTGTAATAAAATGACTTAAGTTTTGAATAGGTTACTTTATTTATGTTAATGTTCAGATTACTGAACCAATGATTAAGCATGCTTGCAAATCATGTTCATCAAATGAAGACTACATTCATTCTTGATATTTCTGATCCATATAAGAGTTTTGTCACGTTATTTGTCATTTATCCATGATCTATAATCCTTAGGGTATCTTAACTTGCTTTATTGAATCTTTTTAGCTGCAGTGAATGCCATGGATTTAGTGTAAACCATTTGATATTCAATATGGGTAGTATACAGATACTAACTAACGAAACAGATTTGAAGGGTGAACAATTTTATGAAACGACTACACAATTTTGTCATTATTAATGCATAATCCTTACTAATACCATTCAAAGTGACTGATATGCTGAAAATTTAACAAATTGTTAATTACATTTTTACGATTTATGTCGGTGCTCCAAATAGGGGCTAATGATAATTGTACTGGTTTATCATTTATCACATCAATATCTCTGCAATGAATTACTGAATAATAAATTCTTGATATTGTAGTGCTTATGCATTCTTGATTATGATTTGTCCATTTATATAAAAAAATGTTAACAAAAGGTGCTCCTTGCAAACAATCAAATACATAAATTAAGTCGTCAGAGGTTCCACTAGTTAGTTGCAATTTATTGGTAGCTTAATTGTACACCATGTATTGTAAAAAAATATCTGCAGTACATACATTGTATAGTTAATTTTTTTAATTTGCCATTTCTTTGTATATTTTTGTTAGATGAAATCTAGGTGTATTTCTGTTTTAAGTATCACAATTTCTTTGTTGTATCATGTAGAATATATAGCAATAAGCTCTTTGAGAAAATATTGAATGCCAACATCAGACGTCTGTAATATAATATTTCTTGTTGATATTTGTACAACTTGCAATGGTGTGAAAAAATATGGATATAATGTCATATTGATATTAAAAGTTCGGGGGTTTATAACAACTTTTATTTTTCAAAATGTGTATACTGTTCTGTATCATAAGTGACTTAGTCCGTCCCTCATCTTTGTTTTACCGAGGCTATTAATAATCCAAATTAAAATCATGTTTCAGATTATTATTGGGCATTAAATTATTTATTCCTTCAATTCAAATACCATTGCTTTACTGAATTGTGCTTCTCCTCTCAGTCTCTTCATCTCTCTCTTCCTCCCTCCCTCCACTTCTCCTTCTCACCTCCCCCTGTCCTCCTTTTGTTCCACCTCCCACCCTCTCTTTTACTCCTCTATGTTAAGAACTGAATTTTATTCCTGTACTTGTTTTCAAGTGCACATTATAAATTCATATATATAAACTCATTCGGTCAAATGTGAAGAGTGAAAACCAGTGATTTTAATATTGTCATTGCATAATTGTTCTCTATGAAATATTCCTCGCCCTTCTCCAATGCCACATACTTGTATTTTGTACAGACAGATTCAATGGAAAATAAAAATAGCACATAATCTATCTTTTAAAAAAATAGACAATTGTTTTTATATTTGGTTCTTATTAATGTAAGTTTGGGACAGGTCCAATGTATTTGGTCACAGAATCCAACAAAACTTACACTGAATGTTCAAGATTACAAATAAATGAAATGTGCCAAACAAAATTTTGATACATTTTCCTACCATCTACCAGTGTGATTTAGGCAAGCTTGGGCAACTTCGGAGAGTACTGAAAACATACTTGTGCTACTACTGTCATTTATTTATATCAAATCAATACATTAAAAAAATATATACCGGTATTAATATTCATAAGATGGAAACTCGTTCCCTTTATTCGAAGTCGAATTTGATGTCGGCTCCTTTCAACTTTTTCTGGTACCATCTGTCGAAGGATTCGTTTAAAGCCACCGTAAATCGGCTCTTCCACTGACCACTCGTACCTAGTATAAAAATCAGAAAAGCAATTAGTAATGGTCAACTTTATTGTTCTATCCATGGATTCAATATTAGGGGTATAGTTCCTTTTTTGTAACGACCGTGATTAGCATTAGGCTTGCTGTAATTTCAGATATCAATACGATTTTTTTATTTTATTTTATTTTATTCAATTTTTTAATTTTTTTTATTTATTTATTTATTTTTATTTTGTATTTATTTATTTATTTATTTATGTATTTATTTTTATTTTTTTCCTATTATTATTATTATTATATATATATATATTTTTTTTTTTTTGGGGGGGGGGGTGTATTTATAAACATGATAAATGAAAAACCGTTATAGCGTAACGGAGCAATCGTTTTTCTTGTGTTGTAATATATTGCTCTTACCATTGTATGTCTCTTATCAAGTAATGAATTCAAGACTTTACCCTTTTTCAGAAAGCTCGGAGCTGTGAAGTCGATCCCTCCGTTCTTCGCCGCCTCTTCTGCTGCTTTTCTATACGTTTGTGACATTCCTTTGAAAGAACTGTGTTCCAGTACGCGTTGTAATGTTTCTTCTGAGAGTGGGCGTCCAAGAAATTTGGCTACTTGCTTAATGGATTTCACTGGTTCCTATTTGAACAGAAATAAAAGTGAGAGAGAAAATGAGAAAATCGAAAGAGAGGGGAGACCGAAAGAGAGGGGCATATGGCTCCGGTTAGTCTCATTTCACAACGCCCCCTATCGTCAGAGCATGATCTGAGTCGGCAGCCTAACATGTTAGCCTATGGACGTTTTTTTTAAAAATCGTTAAAAATTCATTTTTTGTTTAAACGAAAAGCACATCCACCCCGACGTACGTTATCACTAGCTCTTTCATTGGATCCCTCATGTCTCATTGACTTTTGAAAGTTCACCCACCGTAATTTTTCAAAATAGGTTGCAAGCTCGTCATTGCCTATAATACACATGTGAAACAAGTCTAACTTTGGACTCAGTTTACCAAGCGATTTGAAGATTATAGGTCGAGCACACGAAACATAAAAAGCATGAATTATCATAGATCACTTCTGCCTATTTCATTATGTCCATTTCATCCGACCCCCCACCGTAATTTTTCCATTTAGTAACAGGGGCGGATCTAGCTTTTTGCTAAGGGGGGGGTTTGACCAAAATAATGACGATGCGGAGCATCGTCCACGAGCCGCGAAGCGGCGAGCCGATTTTTTTTGGGGTGTTTATTTGAACCCCGTAAGTGATGTTTTCCTGGCATCTATTAACACAATGGAGACCATAAAAAGCAGTGCATGATAACGTCTTTTTAAATCAAGTAACAGTTAAATAAAATAATGACGATGCGGAGCATCGTCCACGAGCCGCGAAGCGGCGAGCCGATTTTTTTTTGGGTGTTTATTTGAACCCCGTAAGTGATGTTTTCCTGGCATCTATTAACACAATGGAGACCATAAAAAGCAGTGCATGATAACGTCTTTTTAAATCAAGTAACAGTTAAATACACAGTTATATCCAGAGTTATCATGTGTTTGGTTAAGTTACCAGATGAGTTGAATATCTTCTCACAATATTTGCACTTGAAAGGGTTTCTCTCCAGCGTGCGTTCTTTTTTCTTTCTTTTTTCTCTTTTTTTTCCCTTTTTTTTTTTTTTTTTTTTGGGGGCCGCCCAAGGGGGGGTTTAAACCCCCTAAACCCCCCCCGTAGATCCGCGCCTGAGTAAAAGCAAACATTTTGCCGAGTTTAGCAAAAACATGAATATTCATCAACGGTCAGACAATACACCCTTTATAGTACGTAACGTATAGTGAATGGAATGGGCGATGATCCGTTCAGGAGGCAGAGGTCAGTGGTTTGTGCTGGCAATGTTCACGCGAGCGAAAATGAGACAATCGGAGCAATATGAGACCGAATGAGAGGGGAGACCGAGAGAGATAGACCAAGAGAGAGGTAGCAGCGGGGAGCAAGAGAGGGGAAAGATGTCGTAAGAGAGAAATGAATATATTTGAATAATTGGGAGAAATCGATTATTTAACTAATTAAAAATATGATAATATAGGATTTACACATCACCTTAATTTCACTATTAACTTCATTGCCATATAGGCTACATTTAGTTCAAAGACTTGAAGCACTGAACCAATTGTTGTGCCTGAAAAATAGATTATCTGAAAGAACCCCCCTTCCTAATCCCAAAACGTTATAGGGGCACCTTTTAGTCATGCCTGTAAAAATGATTAAACAATATAGCTAAAAATATATGTCTTTATTCAATTTGGTAATGATAAAGGATCCCCCAAACGTGAGGACCCTTTTCCCTTGCGTTTCAGACATTAACAAATAAATAAACAGACACCCCCTAAATTTGAGGACCCCTGCCATTTTTTCGAAGGGGATTGTTCCAGCAGGTACAATCTAGACTAGATTACATATACCTTTTGCATGTCTTCGTAGAACATGAAAAGAATATTTTCTTCATCTCGGAGCTTCCACGCGGCCATCACATGATCAAACCAAGAACCCCATCGGAAATTATCTGTCAATAATGAAAGAAAGATTTTAACATTGTCAATGTCCGGTTATATACGACATTTTCTCTGCGGTCAATGAGAAAAAGCCGAAAACTTTGGAAAAAGCCGAAAACTTTGGACAAAACCCTCCTGCCATAATGTCAATGTAGTCCCACATCCACTTCTGTGTGCAATGCATATGATTTTTAGAGAGATGGAGTCAATTGCCTTTCATTTCGACCATTCCAAAACCTCCGACTATATACATCAGGGGCGGCCGAGCGACTTTCAAAGTGGGCAGGCACCAAAAAAAAGGGCACTTCCTGGAAAAAAAGGGCACCTACAAAGGGAAATCTCAAATCGAAAATATACATTTTTTTAGACATTGGTATATTGGTATATACTTCTAAATTGTGATTACATTATCAGAGATGATTTCAATATTTGTTTCACTTTATACACCATACAAGATATTGCTTAATCATCATACTTTGCAGCTGGGTGTGATGGTCTGAAAAATTATTTTCGAGCGAGCTAGGAAAAAGTTTAAGATTTGTAATCTTATAAAGAGCAAAAACCCAATCCTGATGGGGTTATAAGCAGATTCTCATAACGAAAGACTGAAAAGACCTTTGATAAGTAACATAAGGATATCATCTATAAATGCGTGCCCGCGTAGCGATCGAGCTTTGGGGGAAATTGCTCTTAGTCGCCTGAAATTAGGGGCGCGTTTAATGATGAGAGGAAAAGGGGACACTAATCAGAAAAGAAAAGGAGCATGTGTCAAAGTACAAAGAGTAATTATCAGAGGTGAAAATGGGGCACTTCTTACACCTTCAAAAAGGGGCACTCACCAGAGATGAAAAAAGTCAGTCATGAGAAAAGGAAATGGGCATTTGTCGACGAAAAAAGGGCCCCCCCCCCCACCAGATAGGGGTATTTATAAGAGGGGTATTTATGAAAAGGGGATAGGTCCCTTATTATAAAAGAAAAGAGGCACGTAACATTGTTAAAAGGAAAAATTATCAGAGGTGAAAAGAGGTACTTATCGCACCTGAAAATGGGCAACGACCAGATATGAAAAGGGGCACTTATGTGAATGAAAAAAGGCAGGCTTATAATAAAGGAAAATGTGCATTTTTTGAAAGAAAATGGGTACCGATCAAATTTTAAAGGGTCATTTATCGGAGGTGAAGGGGGCAGTTATCTGAAGTGAAAACTAGTAACTTCTCGTACCTGAAAAGGGTCATTTACCAGATATGAAAAGGGGCATTTATAAGAAGGGGAAGGGGCTCTTTTTAATGGGGCACTTTTCATTCAGAACCGGGGCACTTATTAGAAAGGTAAAGGGGCACATGTGAATATATAAGGTGCGCTTAACCGAGTTAAAATGGGGGTAGTCATTCAAAGGGGAAGGGGCACTTCTTACAAAGGAAAAGGGGCACTTGTCACAGTAAAAGAGGCGCCTCTCAGATTTTAATAGGACAATTATTAGGTGAATGATCACCTATCAAAAGTGAAAAAGAGCACTTCTCGTACCTGAAAAGGGGCACTTACTATAGAGATTAAGAAGGGCACTTATGAGAATGGAAAATGGGAACTTGTCGAAGGAAAAGGGGCACGTGTGAAAATAAAAGGGGCACTTATCAGAGGTGAAAAAGAGAAGGGGCACTTGTCATAGTAAAATGGGCACTATTACTATGTAAAAAGGCACTTCTTACAAAGTTAAAGGGGCACTTTTCCTATGTAAAAAGGGGCACTTTCCGTGTGCTTGAAAAGGTGGGGAGGACCGCCTCTGATATACATCATTTCTACGTATGAAATAATCATGCTTTCCAAATTTATTTCACACAGTTTCATTCACAATGTATTCGTATGACGAATACTCAATTTTAATCTTTATCCTTGATATCAGAAATTAAATAATAACTTACGTTCTTCCATAAAGGCCTCGGCGACTTTATCATATGGAGCGTTGTCAAAAGCCCGTGTGTTTCCTATGAAATTGAAATAAGAGTTGACCACATCCTTCGGATTTCGTGCCAGATATACCACCTGAGTATATAAATAGAGTTAACAAAGCAGAAACAGATAAATAAATTTTATCAATAATCACTATAATGATTATCCATCCAGCGTGATGCTCATGAACTTATGTTAATTCCGTTTTGGCTGAAGGCTATACCGCTGCTGTGCAAAAAGAATTCCTTCCAATAATTAGACACCTGCAACTCACTACACGTGAGTCGAGAAAGGCATGTGTGTAGAATAAATACCTTCTGAATGTATAGTGTTACTTTTTGGTCACGGCACAACTTCTGTCACAACTTATTTGTCAAATAAGCATAATTTTACCGTCCTCTTTTAAACTACATGTATAAATCTTTGTTGCTTTTTTGCGAATTCTCTTTTCACCACGACCAGGACAAATGACAACAATTCCTTATTCTGTTTAAATCATGCAGCATGTTTGAGTACAATTCCATGATTAGGCTTTCTCTTTTACGTCCTATACACGACAATAAAAACAGCATACCCGCTGTCTATATATAGAGGGGCTATCAACTAACTGTATTATTATCACCCAACGAGAACCCCGACGAAATCGTAGTATCTGTTGCCAGTAAGATGGGAGTGAACATCGGGGTGAATCACTTTGACAGAAGCCATGCTTCGGTAGTATGGGACCCCACCAAGCAGAATCAGATAGACCAACTAGAGAAGATCCAAAGACGTGCACTTCGTTTCATTTGTGGAAACTACCAGCATGATGCCAGTGTAACATCCATGCGAGAACAACCTCTCCCAACTCTTGAAGAAAAAAGAAAACGGGCACGATTGTCAATGTTCTACAAGAAAGCAAATAACAAAATTGCGATACCAATACCGGATTACATCAAACCGAGGGAGCGAACTACAAGGAGGAGTCAACAACAACGATATATGAGACTAGGTTCTTCAATGGACACTTACAAAGTTAGTTATTTCCCCAGGACACTTAAGGACTTGGACGAGCTACGTACCTCAGATCATCGTCGAATTGCCTTCTTTGGAGCAGTTCAAGGTGGCTCTTGAAACAATTTAGTTCCCTTTTCAGGAACTGTTCCGCATAGAGCAGTATATAACAACTTTATGCTTTACCCTCACCTAGATGCTGAACAGGCGTTGATGAGTATTATCGTCAAACTCTGCTGACAAAATTATTTAAAAAAATATAATTATATATATATATATCGCACAAGACAGCTCCTGATTCGCAATCGCCGACAACTAAAAGACACAGGGACTGGCCTTATATATACGAAGATTTGACTCCATCAAACATTCAACTACTTCATGATGTGAAAAACTGTGAAAAGGTGACTGCCTCTTGGATATCTGATGAAAGGGCCTTCGTGCTGACCACAGCAACAAATGGAAACACAGTGAAGCACGTCATTCATAGTAAAGAAGGTTTACTTAAATTATGACATGAATATATGGAATGAACATAATTGCTATCACATGATACACTCCTCAATCCTCTCTCTCTCTCTCTCTCTCACATGGTGCACCCGCAAGCCTACTGTATATGATACATGTACTTTCACGGTGTTGAAAAAATAAAATAAAATACAAATAATTATCAGCTAAACTAGTAGACAGACTTTGATTTGATTCGTTAGGAACATTGTTTGGAATATGTGGATAGCATTATGTCACATGGATTACCTTGGCCCGTTTGAGGAGATTCGTTGGCAACAGCTTAAAGGTCAGATGAGATTGTATCACTCGTGGGGAGGGCGCCCTCACCACCACGTCCAGAAATGGCGTCATATTGATCGGATTGGTCAACTCTTCTGCTCTCGTCTTGGGTAGCTTGTTGAGACCTATATTGATCATCTCAATACAAGACGACCAAAGGGTCCGGTCGATTTTGTCCGGGTAGCCATCGGCGAGAATGAGCCCGATTATCTCCATTATCCAATGGGTACCTGCCAAGATTTGCCAAGATATTCCCTAACACATTGTCTACAAGCTGTAAATATATTTTTACACTAAAATTCACCTGTTCAGAAATCATGAATATCAATATATTTAAATACACGGGAAACCATATTCAACTAGTTTATTCATTCAAATTTCCATTCCACTACCGATACCTTGAAACGAAGTTGAATATATATATTTTAAATAGCTAAACGGGACATCCACGTAGAAAAACCAATACTCTCCAGTGAAGTCGATCTTGTGACCCACCCTCCCCCTCCCCCACCAAAATTAAACGTTTTTAGAAGGCCCGTTAGGCTGTCAGTCTCAGTCACTTATTGTCGGTCTCATATCTCTCAAAGAAGAAAATTTCACTCCTCCGGGAGTCACGTCAGTGATCACTTGTTTAGGAGTGAATATCGATTGATTTTAGAGTGCTCTCTAAGAAGAAAAGAGTGAATGTTCAATCTATTTTCACTACATTTTCACTCTCCAGAGGACTGAGAGGAGTCACGTCAGTGATCACTCGATTTTTTTTTAGAGATAGTAGGCTGTCGGTCTCATGGGTCGGCTTATCTGATTGTCTGTCGGTCTCATGGGTCGGCTTATCTGATTGTCTGTCGGCCTCTAGGTTGTCGTCCAGGAACTATAGTCTCGTGGGCTGTTGTGGCCCTACTCATACCTGATTTCGGATAAGTGTTGACGAAGATGTCATCGGGGCGAACTTCGAATGTTTCCATAGCGTCAATAGTGGACGGGAGAACTAAGTTGGGATACCGGATGCCTTTGTGCACATGGTTGCCCATGATAAGGGGCAATTCGTCGATGTTAGACTCCATTCTAACAACAAGATAGGTGAAACAAAGTATTATCCTTTGTGATTGATTACTGCTATTAATTATGGTGTACTGAACGGCGCAACTTTAAACTTCTTTGGAGAAGGAAAAGCTAAATCGGCTCAGAGTTGTCGTGACGTTAGGCCATTTGTGCGATTGTCTACCATTTGATTTTGAAGCCAATTCAGCGTTAACTCTGACTAGAAGGCTTCGGTGCACTAAAATTCAGGTTGTTGGTATTCTTATCGTCACTCAAACATAAAAGCTGGAAGATAATGTTTGGTTACATGTCCATAGTCCATATATTTAATGTATTTGTCATTTCTTCGGTAAACCGGATCGCAGGAGGATCGTAGTCTGCAAGCACAGACCCTAATTTGACACTTCATCAACAAATCATTGTGCCTTGAGAGAAGCCTAGCCCAGTTACCTACTGGTTGTGTCAGGAGCAGCTACAGTACATGGCCTATGGTAGTCTTATAGTGCAGACTCTCTTTTACGACTGACCAGGTTTTGTGCTTGCAGACTAGGAGGATCGTATAGAGTGCGCTACAATGGCATAAGGGGCGGATTGAGACTTTGACACATGATATAAGTACAAGACCTTCTCCTTTACAATGTAAAAGAGGAAGTTTCGCCAAAAAATCAGGAAATTATGCTTACCTGTATGCACCGTATATACAGCTAGCGATCAGAATGTCAAATGAATTTGCCAGTAATAAGGAAGTTCGCGAGAAGTTAGAATTTTTATTCTGTGAACACACAATACAGCAATACCGTTGAAGAGATTGCCGTCTGAGCCCATGTAGGCCTTTCAATAGGGGGACAATGTAGTCCGTTTTGCCACATTTAATCCCGGCCCCCCCACTCAGGTTTCGAAATGACCGCATGCGTGTTGCCAAAATGTCCGGTAAAGGGGTACTTTTCGTGCGACAAAGTCCGGCCCGAGAAATGTAAAAAAAGGGGGTGTATTTGACTTTCACCCGGAGATTTCTTTAAAAAGGGGGTGTTTTTCTCTCATCTCTTTGTAATTAAAAAAGGGGGTTATAAAATATCTTGAAGTGAACATAAAAAAATTGATGAAATCCCGCGATCAGATTTCAGAAATTCCTGCTAGTTTTGAAAGCTCATTCAGGATTATTTCATTATGAAAATTAAAAACATTGAGTCCCATGCACTCCCGTCCCAGTACGGCGGCAGTACGGACTTCTCAAAATCTGTGTGAGAGAGAGAAAGAGAGAGATAACAACAGAACGTATAATGTACAGCGCATCCGCTAGCTGCACGCTAGCGCTCATGCATATCGGCTAGGCTCGGCATCAAGCCGGGGCATCAAGATGGGGTATGAGGCTTGGGCCCTGCTAAAATTGTCATGATTGCGACGTCTTTGAGCAGGACCCACAGTCTCCTAGTTGTGGATATTGTGGAACAATTGCAGAATACCCTACCACGGATTTACGGACTTTAGTATTTCCCTGAGCTGACAGAACACGAGCACAAACCAACGACCAACGACCATCGACCAAATACTGACTTATTACCGACAAGCGTAGAGAGCGCGCGTCATGAAGGGTCTACATAGAATTACAAACCAACACAACTTATAGCGTAGAGAGCTAGAGCGAAGGAACGGCACTGCTTGAAAAAATGCAAAGATTTCACGCCCCTTACGTTCGATGTTAAAAACCTATATGACCAACGACCATCGACCAAATTCATGTACTTGTAAATCCAAGAAGCCCACGACCATCGACCAAACTTTGACTAATATTAAAGCACAGACCATTGTCCAAATGTTATTTAATAAAAAATAAAAAAGGCCAACGGTCATCGGCTTGAACTAATGCACACTAGAAGCCAACGACCATCGACCATCGACCAACAGTCTCACAATATTACATCAAAGAACTAGTGCACAGAAACCTATATGACCAACGACCATCGACCAAATTCATGTGCTTGTAAATACAAGAAGCCAACGACCATCGACCAAACTTTGACTAATATTAAAGCACAGACCATTGTCCAAATGTTATTTAATAAAAGAAACCAACGGCCAACGGCCATCGACCAACTTGAATTAATGCAGACTAGAAGCCAACGACCATCGACCATCGACCAACAGTCTCACAATATTACATCACAGAAATAGTGCACAAAAACCAACATCCAACGACCAACGACCATCGACCAAAAAAAAATGTTGTTAGATAAAAGAAACCAACGACCATCGACCATCGACCAACTTGAAGTATTGTACACTACAAACCAACGACCATCGACCATCGACCAACTTGAAGTAATGTACACTACAAACCAACGACCATCGACCATCGACCAATGTTGTTAGATAAAAGAAACCAACGACCATCGACCATCGACCAACTTGAAGTATTGTACACTACAAACCAACGACCATCGACCATCGACCAACTTGAAGTAATGTACACTACAAACCAACGACCATCGACCAACTTGAAGTAATGTACACTAGAAACCAACGACCATCGACCATCGACCAACTTGAAGTAATTTACACTAGAAACCAACGACCATCGACCAACAGTCTGTTAAATATTACATCACATAACCAGAGCACACAAACCAACAACCAACAACCAACGACCATCGACCAAATGTTATTAAATAAAGTAACCCAACGACCATCGACGAAGAGACCGACACATTGAATGAAAGAAGCCAACGACCATCGACCAATACTATATGAGCACAAACGAAAGACTACAGTGAATGAGAGAGACCAACGACCATCGACCAACTTGAAGTATTAACTTTAAAAAGACCAAGGACGAGCGAGCATAGACAAAGCATTAAAGCACATAATAAAAACCAACAACAAACTTGTTACATGACATGATATTGTAACTTTCTGAAAAGTACTATACACGGGACTATACCATGATGTATTTTTTTTTTGTAATTTCTAAGAACGAAACATCATAACCAATTACGAGGATTTTTCTATTTCTTTCTTTTGTAGGTTTTTGTTTTTTGTTTTGGTGTACTTGTCTTTTTATCTGGTTATTTTGTCATTATTTATTTCTTTTGTATTGAGAACAACACATCAAACACCCACATTATTAATATGCCTGTTTAAAAGTAATAGTGTATGATGCCTCGTTTTGAAAATAAATAATCTTTTGAGATACTTTCTGTGTTCTATGACATTATTTTGTTTTTCTTATTTTTTAGAACGAGACATCACACCCTTACTATTAATATATCCAATAGAAAAAACAGTATAGGATGCCTCGTTTATATTTATGTTGAATTATTAGGACGCACATCATATACTTAAATTATATATAATATGGCTTATTAAAATGAATAGTATATGATGACTCGTTTTAAAAATAAATAATGTTTTGAGATACTTTCTGTGTTCTATGACATCATTTGTATTTCGTATTTTTAGAACGAGACATCATATACCCTTGCTATTAATATGGCCAATAGAAAAAACATTATGATGCCTCGTTTTACAAATCAATAACATTTTAGGAGATAGCTTATTTTACCATTATTCATTTATATTTATGTTGAATTATTAGGACGCCCATCATATACTTAAATTATATATAATATGGCTTATTAAAATGAATAGTATATGATGACTCGTTCTAAAAATAAATGATCTTTTGAGATATTCTCTGTGTGTCATGATTTTATTTAGTATTTTTAGAACTAGCCATCATATATGATGCTTCGTTCTACAAATAACTGTGTTGATTTTACTTTTAGAACGAGCCATCATATATACCTTTATTATTAATATGGTCTATAAAAAAACAAACATTGTATGATGCTTCGTTCTACAAGAACTGTTGATTTCACGTCCCCGGCAAAACAGTAATTGTCTAACGTGTTTTTGGAAATGAACAGCTGTACATCTTGATGCAGGAGTTAATTTCCAACGTTCTTATCGAAATGAACACTTTAATCTAATGCAAGAATTCAAAATAAGGAGTTGTTTACCCGCTCTCGGCATACCATTGGAAAGATAATTAATGCTATTTAACTTTTAGGTGAAATTAATCAACCCAGCGCGGTTCTTCTATGGCTCTAGCGCCCCCTTTAGGTCAAATGAGATGCCCAAATGAGCGTAAAAAAATACTATGATGCCTCGTTTTACAAATCAATAACATTTTTTGAGATAGTTATGTAACCATTATTGACTGTGTTATTTTGTATTAATAGGACGTGCATCATACTGAATTTGTATATATTTAATGATATAAAGAATTATAATCATATAATCTAATGAACTACGTTTTATATTATATCGTTTTATATACCGGCTTCTCCAACAACAAAAAAGACAGATACGAGAGTGAGAGAAAGATAAGAAGACAGAGGAGATATATGAATATCTCAACTCTAATCATATAGAATTAAAGAAAGAAATTGTAAGATCTATAGGATAACTGAATAAGGGACAGAATTAGAGAAAAAACAAAGAATTAGGCAACGGGGATGAAAAAAGAGCGAGGAATGGGGAAGGGAAGAAAAAGGGGAGAAAGAGAAAGTTCCCCTTTTTCTCTCTTTTCATTTATCTCTCCTCTCTGAAATTTACTTTTTGTCTTCGTTTATTCCTTTTCTCTCCTCCCCGTCATTATCTTTTTGTCTCTCTATTCTCCTCTTGTTCCTCCAAATTGCTTTACTTTGTCCTGCTCTCTTTATGTTACCTATTCTCTTTTTCCCTCATCCCGGTATTTCTTTTTATTTCTACCCTCTCTCTTGTCTAGTTTCTCTCTCACCAACTTTACTCACTCCTTCTATCTATCTTTCCATGCACTGTTTCGTTCCTTTTGTATCCATTTTTTTATCTCTTGAAATCTCTCTTTTGATTTCTCTCCTTCACTCTTTTCTCTCTTTCTCTCATTCTCTCATTCTCCCTCTTTTCTCTCTGTCTCTCTCTCCCCTCTGGATTCATGTAAACATGCAAAGCTTGAAATAGATCAACTGCGAAAGGTAATGCCACCAAATAGTGAATAGTTAATTTTTTTCAAAATATATTTTGTCAGGCGATTTCCGTCATATATACCGTACAAAAGCATGTCGAGTGACATATCATGTTAAAAATATCAAGAACTCTCACTAAGAATGGAATTGTGCATGCACCAACATTTATGTTACAACCACTGTCTTGTAAGGTAGCAAAAAAAGTTTGTACACTGTCTTAATTTAATGTAACATATAATATTGTTAACATTATTAACGTTCTATACAGTTACATAATTATTATACACGATTGTATTATGTAAGGAAAAGTTTTAGTAAATAATGGTATTCAATAGTATTTCTTCTAGAAATGATGTGTATAGCATTTTTACGTCAATATTTCTTTCGGGGGAAGGTTGCATGGCAATTGCGAAAAGAGTCTTGTTCTTGAAATGTTTTAAAAAGGCATAGATAAAATCAACATTGTAAAAAACAACTAAAGTGAAGACCGTATTTTGTACATTTTAACATCAAGCATAACTTTGAATTTATAATGCAAATATATGACATTATCGTTTTTTTCTGTCAATGCAAAACAGGTTTAGTGAGCATTATAATTTTTAAAGAAATGTCATTGAACGAGGTACTGTGTACATAAACTTCAAATGTTAAAACGATGAAATGATTAGATTACAAAACGATTATGCAAATAAAGAAGTCGTTACGAAAAAATACAAATTTGAAAATGCAATGCAAGAATATAACCAGGTTATAGAAAAAGTGAATTAAACTACGAGTTATAAAATGGAATGCAAGAACATAAGGAACACTTGGTAAATGTTGATGGAAAATATCATTAGTGTCTTAACAAATTTAAGTTGTTTTAATGTTAGACATCTCATTTTTTAGACAATCCATTATGAATAACCCGAGATTTAATACTAATAGTAGTGCTGTAGTTTAGATGTTCGTCAGAAAAATGTAAACGTTTTTGCAAGCTAATCAACTTGTCATTTTGAAACTAATTTCATGTCATGATTGCTCAGACTATATTTACTTTTTTCCCCACTTTTTTGTGTGATTTATGCCTCTCAACAAATTTTGCGCTCATTGGAAGCGAAATGTGGCATCTAAAATGTCATGTTGACATTGTGCTTTTTGCGGAGCGATAAACGTAAACATCATTATTCAATAGCGCATAGTCACGAAAGCAGTACTGTTGGCAAGTCCTGCAAGAAGTACAGGCCCGAGCATGAGACCAAAAAGGGATCTCCCTTGAGTCGTTAATGATATAAATATGTCAACAAGATAAGAGAGTCAAATTGTTTCTGTTCGAAACGTTTTGCTTGAAGGCTGATGAAATGTGACAGGAGCCACGCGAACGTAGTAAATCAAGTTTAGGGGTGAATGTATTTGCGAACTTTTTTTAGTGTTGCTATTTTATTACCGAACCCCGAAACGAACCAAAGTGTGGGTAAAAAATTGCTGAACTCTGCCGATACGAACCAAACACGAACATGTCGCTTGAACTACAGCACAGCACTTTATAATATATGGAAAATCATGTTTACATTGATTCGTAAAAGAAATGATTCTGTATAATTGTGAAATACAATATCAACGTAATTTAAACACAAATTGTATCAGAAACATAGTATCAATAGTAATAGTCATTTCTTGCAAAATACGTTATAAAAGAACATCTTTTTCCGCTCAAAGAGCTTTTGAAATCATTACCGTAGCTATATCTCTGGCAGCCGTAAATTCCAATGCTTCTTATGGACAGTGACAAATCAATGTAAATTATCATTGAACTAATGCAAACTTTGAGACACACTCCTCGATAGCGTGGAATATTAAATCATTATAGGGATATCAATAATAGTAATAATCCGATAAATGAGCGAAGCTAATGTAGCTGTAGAGGGACTAATTTCCTTTATGAATATCAATCTAGTTTTTTTACCTGATTAGTGTAATATAATTAAAACAAATACAGATGGAAATAAGAACTTGTGCCAAACGTGGCCATAATCAGATGGAAATTCGTTTTCATGAAGTAAGGCAAGCAACAATTTTAGAAGGATTATATTGGGTTCTTACTCTTTTGTAAAAGATGATTTAGTTCTTGAAGACTTCTGCTGTGCATTTTCCTGATTTAATAAGAGCTGCTTGTATATTTGGTGTTATACACGCCGGTTGCTTCTTCATGAACACACTTCTGTATTCATCTTTTTGGATGACGTGTATGGCTACATTGTCCCAGTTGACGTTATCTGGATGGTGTTTGACAAACACCGCCGAGTCTTTATTCCCATGTGCAGCTCGTATTTGGACGACTTCTCCTAGGACTTGGAGATTTTCGAGTGCTCGGCGATATTCCATCGTACTGACGCTCCTCATGGTCTTTGTACATGTTGACTTAAAGGCCCTGTACGTTATTACAGGTCCTGGAGTCTTGATAATCGCGTAAGCCAGGTTTTGGTCATTGGGCTGTGTTTTTTCAGGGGTAGTGGCCGCACATGTGATGTCACGTAGCTCCTAATGAATAAAAGAAAAGGAGATTAAATTAGCAAGAATATCTCAAATTGAATATATCATACATTTTTACAATTGTTCAGAATATACTTAGATATAAAGGAAAGTAAATTCCTCTTAAACATTTTAATGAAATGAAAACGAACATGCTGTTGTGCTATATCTCTTTTTACAGAGTTAAATACTAACTTGACAGTTTCTTGAATGAGAATGAGTGTTCCATTTTGTAGAAGTAGAATGGTTTATTGAAATAAAAATCAATCGCGGTTCGAAATCCGAATTACATTTTTTGTACAACAGTAAAAGCAAACACCAAAACTAACAGGAAACATCCAAAGTAGGTACTAACATGTAATAATTTAAGTAATGAGATCATAATGATAGTGTTGTTTATACTAGTTCATACTAGTCTGCCCAAGTTTCTTTAGTGTTTAAAAATGACAAAGTAGCGATATTAAGGGATCGTTATTTGTTTTCTTTTTTTCCGTCTTCATTTATACGGTGATTTGCTAAGTAATTTTAATTATTGGAAGTATGAGTGTAAAAGCTTTAAAAATTAACTTACACAGAGAAATGTTTCTTTTTGGCCTTCGACGTAGTCGATGAATTTCACTGCAGCATCTAGGCTATGTCTTGTGATTTTTGCTTCAGGTTGTTGGGGATCTTTCTTGTCTAGGAGCTGGGTTGTTATTGAAGTGATGACGTGGATCGGTGCAGCTATACGGATGATGATGTCGATCTTTTTGGATTGTGGAGGCATTACGCCCTCCACAATCGCGCTGTTAATCGCGTCAATGTATTGCTCTTCTATCTTTTCCAGCTCCTCTATGCATTCGTCATCAAAGGTGTAGGTCGGCTTGGTTTCATGGAGGTGTTCAATTACTTGTAATATGTGCGTTATCGATGGCTTATCTTGGAGGTCTTCTCGTGCTTTTTTGGTGGCTGACGGTTTAGGGCGAAGGCAATCTGGTACATGAAAGATGATTCTTTCAATCATCCCATTGCCAACATCAAGTCCCGTGAATAAATGTGCAGCAGGGGCAGGTTGAGTGCATCCTAAAATGCAAAATGCGCGTCCAGCATCAATGTCTCTACTCTTTTGTGTGGCATATGTTGTTGCCACCTTCTCTCCACTGAAAAGGTGACAGAGTGTGGCAATGTCGCCACTCGCATTATCCCCATCGTTTTTTACCATTTTGTGTAAAATGTCATGTATTTCACTGCTGATGAGCATCCCGTCGCGTTGCGATAAACGCTGGAGAAGGCCTGCTGATGTTGAGTTTCCAATCACGAGGGACGGCTCATTTCTAGCGGTTGCAATGGCATGCAAGGGGTCGGTTGCGGCAATCTTGATCGCTTGTGATTTGCCAGTAGATGGTGGTCCGACAAATAAGAAGTAGATGTTTGGCTTGACAGATTGACCATTATAACTTATCGTAGATCGTTCTGAAATGAGATACGCTGTTGTTGCTATTAGACAGTCAAATACGTACCCCTCACATGAACTTACAGCGATGGCTGAATCTTTGATATACTTTCCAACTTGTGGCGGAAAGAGCTGATCGTATTTGAAGGGTGTGGCTCGAAGACGGGAGTGTAAATTGGCCCAAGTGTTGGCACTTTGACGATGTACGGTTGTCATCCGAGACATTGTGGTAATTGAAGTTTCAATTCGCGAAGAAGGATAACCTTTTGATATGGTGTGGACGCAATACATTCAAAGAATGAAGGGGGAGCAGAGTTTGGGGGTCCTTTTATTCTGTTCTCTGACCCCTTCTGTGACCTTACGTGATGAAGTAACCCCTATGCTCCGCTTCAAAATTGTTTCTCATTTTTTTAAATTAGTTCATTCGTATACACGAATATATTGGCTTACGTTAGTCCCTTTTTGCACTTTATGTATAAGAACTACTACACCTAATAAACTTCATAAAGTGTTAGAAAACTATATAAGAGCAAATAATAAAGAAATTTAAGAGGACAAATGAATAGAGAGAAAATAAGAACGAAAAAGGTTCAGAGAGAAAGGAGAGAGAGAGGGAGAGAGAGAGAGAGAGAGAGAGAGAGAGAGAGAATAAGACGGGGAGATATAACCATACCTACAAATCAATAACATTAAAGATAGTACTAAAGAAAAATGTAATGCAAAGAAATTATATGAAAGAGTGTAATGAAAACGAAATTATCAAAATGAAGAAAAATGAAAAAAACAAAGAGAGAGAGAGAGAGAGAACGAGGGAGAGAAAGGAAATAGAAATTAGACAAGAGAGAAATAGATCGATGTTAAAAAATTCTGTAAAATGTGAAGAAAAGAAATTACATAAAAGAGAGTAAATGAAAATAGAAACAAGAAGAATGAAAAGAAATCGAGATGAGAATGAAATAGAGGAACAGGAAATAAATATTAGACAGGAGGGGAAAAGATCGAGGGATGAGGGAGAAAAATGTAGGGGGAACGACAAAATTTCCCCTTTTTATTTTTTCAAATCTTTTCCCTTTGTCACACCCAAATTTTTTTGTCATCCTCTACTCTCCTTTTCATTTTTCTATTTCTCTCTCTCTCTTTCTCTCTCTCCAATCTTTCTCTTTTCCCTTCCTTTTTTTTATCCCCTCACCCTTCTTCTTTTTCTTTTTATCCCCCTTCTATTTTCCATCACTCGAATTCCCTCTCGTTTTTTCCGCTCGTCTTCTCTTCCCTCTTTCCCATTTTTTCTTTATCTCTTTTGCCTTTTTTACCCATCTTTTTCAGCAATTCATATCAATTGATATTGTTGATCTTGTAGTATACTCGTCATTTCATCCCTATTTATTTGTTTCATTTGTTATTTTGCAAAACTGATTTGAGAGGACATTGCCCCGTGGTATTATTACTTAAAAGGATGTTCCATTCTTTGAACATTTCATGAAAATATAAACGAAAACATAAATCTCAAAGAAAATACATTAACGCATATTTAGCAATATTAGTTCACAACTTAGATTAATGAATAATACAAAGACAATGTTAGTTGTTGATCTGGTAATATTTTCGTCTTTTTATCTTTAGTTATTTTTCAATATCATTTGTTATTTTGCAAAACTGATTTGAGAGGACATTGCCCCGTGGTATATACCTGGGGCTGCCACTCCTATCCTATCTATCAACAAGTGTCAATTTAATTTAGACAATAACCCCGTAGACTGCAATTACCAATGACAATTTGATATTGCCCATTTAACATGTTTTTGTAAATCAACAAGTGCCAAATTAATGGCGGCAATGGGCCCGACACTGACAAGTGTCAAGTTAATAGTGCCAATGGCCCCGTACGCTGCTATTACCAATGACTGACTCGTACCTCCCTGAATTGGCGTCAATACTCTCCTAATTGATCCTGTTTCGAAATGAGGAACAGAACATGTTTTTCCTCATCCTCACTCCCCTCTTCAAAACTAGACTTAGGATTATAACAAAAGCATGAGATTGACCAACTGACACAGATTATGCCACATAGTAGTGAATAGTTGATAGTTTTTTTTAATTAAAAATTAAGATAGTTAACATGAGATCCTTAACGGTAAACGTCAAAAGGACATGATACATTTTTGAAACCTTTTATGAACAAACAAATCAAAACTGAAATATGTCAAAGGGCTAATTAGCTTACAACTACATTTCTTAATTTCATTTGTTAATCTGCAAACCTGATTTGGGAGGCGATGCCGTGTCAAATATTGTAGTAGCTGCCACTCCAATCCAATTTATCAACAAGTGTCAAATTGATGGCACGAATGGCCACGTACAGTGCCAAGACAAGTGTCAATTTAATGGCTGCAATGTACCTTTAAACTGCTATTACCAATGACTCACTCTTATCTCCCGGCAAAGGCCATTTTCGTAACGTAACCAAACTTAATGCATAAGTCCTTGTGAAGTGCCTCAATACAAAATATATCATTTACCTGATAATAATATAAGTATTTAAAAAATCAGAATCCGAACTGCATACAGATGGTGTATAATGTGCGACACAAAAAGTTCTTTGATATTGGATTATAACACATTCAGATGGCTATCATTTATACATTGTGTGTATTACATTAAGGAGGTATTACTTTAAGAAATTAAACTTTATAATTCCCGTTAAAGTAAACCAAATGACGATGAAAGAGATCATAATAAAAGCAATCATTTTGTCTACCGTGGATAGATCGTAAAATTGTTATCAACTGCGTACGACGTTTATCATAAACTGCAATATCACTTGAATAAGTTAGGGAAGAAAAAATCCAAGAAGAGGCCACGTGGATAGAACATCCATTTCCAATGAGGAAAAGCATGAGTTGAAAAGTAGATCTATCTGACAATGGCTTTTGCCAAAACATCGATTGATATTGAAATGGCCACAAACTTAACGGGTAAAAAATATCTCCATTGATTGAGTGAAGAAGTCTTTTTCTAAATTGAGTGTTGTCTGTTCTTGACCGTTGTTTAGCTTCATTTGCTAAATGTGATATTTCATCTAATAATATTGCTGTCACGATAAAATCAGCCATCTTCAAAACAGAACACAACCAAAACAAAATAATGCAAAACTTAAACACACCTAAATTGTTACTATTTACAAAAGATGTAAAGTTTCTCAATATAATAACAACAATTCTGAAACTAATATGTACAAATTGTATCAACATACATGCATGTGGAACGTCGTTATTATTATGTTTTTCTTTTACATACAAAGCATTTCATTTGCACCGTAAAGTTTTGGAGTCAACGTGCTTCTATAATCCTTCAGTTCAAATGATGTATCATATAGACATTATTAAGCAAGACAAAGCAAGCGTTGATGTGCACAGTAAATTCTTGAAGTCAACATATTTCTTAAAAGTCGTTCACTTAAAATAATGTATCATGTATATAGACAAGAAATATATCCATATGAAGAACACAAAGCGAGCATCGATTTCCTCTGTAAATCCCTGAAGTCAACGTGATTTTCAAATCCTTTTCGACGAAATAATGTATGATGTAGACAATAAAATGAAGAATTCCAAACCAAATAATGTTTATCGCTGAATCTCGAAGCAAGAACTTGTAAAGCGTGTTAATAAGGATGGAAATAGGAATATAGAGAGTATTTGCAGCTAAACTTTTCAGTCCAAAGCAAGTGTTGACAGTCAATCATGAATATTCAATCAATATTCAATCAGTCAATATTTGACTATGTCCAATAAGAATCCAAATGAAGCAATCGGAACAAGTACATTAAACGGTGCTATCCAAGTATTGAGGCACGCACATAAGCTGAAAGTTCTAATAGCAGGTTATTGTCAGAACCGTTAAAAACACAAGGGATACATTTTCAACTCTATAACTTGGCAATTAGCAATTACACGAATTTCAAAAGAAGTGATTTGTCTGTAAGATGCTTTATGTTGAGTAATCACAGGAGCCAGTTAATCACGAACAGGATTGTAAATCTTCGCAATGTCTTCAATGAATTGATGAAATATGTCTCCTTTGTGATGTCGATATCTGTACAAAAACTCTGCAAAATAAGAAGCATAATGAGCCTTTTTTCTGCCATAATTAGGGATGCTAGCTCGTAGGTGACGCCAATGACCTTCTATGGTATTGGAATGAAAGCCGTCTTTATTGCAGAACTCTACAGAGTGGTTTACAGTGTGATGTTCATATCCTGCTCTTGTCAGATTACAGTAGGCTTTCCAACAATCCGAAACAATAGTAGTACCAGGGAGGATATGTTGCTTGATGAGTGGCAGTAGGGTTGCTTCCGATCTATCTTCGACGGCAACAAGAAAGCTTTTCCGCGAGTCACGTTGGATACCGCCAAACACCCACTGCCCTTCAACGTGGTGCCCCTTATGGTATTTCCGTTTTCCAACCTTACATTCGTCTATTTCAACAATCTCTCCAACACCACCGATCTTCATATCGTGTCCACACAATACTTCAATACATGCTTCTCGACAAAACATGTCCCAATCGACAGATGTGTGTTCTGCAACACGAAGTTGTCTTCTAATCACACTCTGATTTACGCCAGCACACCACCAATAGGTTTATTTCAGTGTTTCCTCTATACTGAGATTAGAATTAGAAAACCAAGATTTATGTCTGATAGATAATTGAGTTTGGTGGCGCTTCTTATTAATAACTTTTCTGCATTTCCATACAAGTCCATCATGCCTGTCTGATGTAATGCATAGCTTCATAGGACTGTTACATGTTACACAAAGTCTACTTTCAGCAAGTATACCTTTGCTATATAACCACTGATATGTTGCATCCTTGCTCCATAAAACATTCTGTAGTAAATCATCATATGTAAAATAGGTACCTTGGGTTGCTCGAGAGTACGAATGGTGCCAATGTTCAATTTGAGTTGATGCATCATATACTAAGGTACCAACTTGAATGTTTTTATCCAAATGTGAAGTCTGAGAAGCCATGTTATTTAAAACATATTTTTCCAGTAAAACATGCAGATGGAAACGTGAGGAAAAGCAGCTATCAAAATATTCACAGAAGGCCTAAATAACGTTGCATTCAAAGTTAGAATATAAACACAAAACAGCTGCATGAAACGGTACAAAATGCCAGCATAAGAAAATGTTGCACAAATAAATGAGTCCGTATTCGTATAAACAAAATAAAGTATAACATGTCCTCAATCAAACTCGAGTTCTTCGATGGAATAGAGAGCAAAATAATGATATACCTCCTTGATGTAAAGGCAAAAGCAAAGTGTGGTCAGATTAATATCCTATTCTTAGAATGGAATGCTCTAAACCTGAGGAGGGGGGGGGGGGGGGGGGCGGAGGCCGAGGAGGGCGCTAGTTTTGGTTTTGACGAGATACTCCCGATGAAACCGCTAAACTCAATTTATTAGCATCTGGATCACTAGAATAATAGTAATTATATTATTCTAATGATGCTATCATGCTGATGGAATGCAAGCGCCAGAAAGCTTGATTTGTGGTAACTATTATTGCTAAGGTTCTTCTCTATATTCTCTCTTTTGATGACAAATATTATGATCACTCACAACAGCAAACGTAAATCACGGAGGCTGACATATTTATAATAAATAAATAATATATACCATCTCTTTTGCACATTTTCAATATCTTTAGGAATTTCATGTGATTTATGAATATGTTTTCTTTTTTAAATGAAATAATTGTTAACGTTATCAATATATTATTTCTCACTTTAGTGGAGAATTAATCCTGAATCTTCATAGACTTTTCCTATATAATCTAATCTCTATACAACGATGCTGTTTTTTAAATCTTTGTCTGTCTATCATGATATTTGAGATCAAAATAAAGTCTGATACAGTGAAAAAAAGGGCAAACTTTGAGATGATATTCCTCTTGTGTTTTTTTTTCTTCCCTTAAATACAATCACATACAATTTCTATAACCTCTGTATTTGTAGGCCTACTTTTCTTTCTTTGTGTTTTTTCAATATCTATTCTTCCACACAGTTTTGAGATCAAAATAAAGTCTGATACAGTAGAAAACAAGGGCTAATTTTGAGATAATATTCGTCTTGTGTTTGTTTTTTCCTTTTCCTTAAATACAATCACATGCACTTTCTATAACCTCTGTCAGAGATTTTTAGGCCTACTTTTCTTTCTTTGTGTTTTTTCAATATCTATTCTTCCACACAGTTTTTGTTTGCTCAAATTAGACTTGAGATTTATTATTTTGGTCCGTATTTTCTTTCCTAGTCTTTCTTAGATTTTCAGATTTAACTAGGGTTTCCTAATTAATTTTTCAGTTTATCGGATGATGATGGTCTAAATTTAAACTATAATTTCAAAATTCATGTTACAGTTTTGTCTGCTACAAGTTACAGTTCAACAATCAACAATTACGTTACATCAAATAACACCCCAAATAAATCAACATCACCTCACACACAAGTAAGATTATACAGCGCATTTAAATAAACCAGGGACAAAAAAAGTGACCGCTCTCTGATTTGTTGTTGTTGTTAAATGTATAACTCTGTCCAATGTGAAAAGATGATTTCCGCCTGTTTTTCAATTTATTCATCGGTGGTGATAAGATGGCGCTGTTTCTTTTCCTGTGGCTGAAATATTGATTCAGTGACTTTCACAGCTTCTGTTCATATCATTCGATGGTGGTGCGTGCGGGCAGACTAGAAACACACATTGGGATTGTGTACTGTAGCTGCCAATACGCATCGACTCTATCCTTCGTTTGAGTGCGATAACGTACGTTGTAGCGAGCGCGCGCATAAACTGCAAATGTACATGCAAATACGTGTGTGGGACTATCACGGGGTGGCCGTTTTGCGTTACTGAAATAGTGCTCATAATTCAAGATTTAATCCACTAATTGAATATAACAAGTGAAAAACAAGTCAAAGGTAAGACCAGAAATATCAGATCTTATGAATATAACAAAAATTTGCATGAAATATCTTCAGCAAAGGCATTTAAATTGTTCATAAATTAGCGACGAACACACCAAATTCAGTGCTGCAACGACGCACAAAACAGCGTAAAATTCCACTTTTCATCCACCAAATGAATACGATCACTTGCATTATACAATCTTCAATACCTGTTTAACCGTTATCGCAATCATTAAAATCATAATATATATCTACAGCGAATATATGAAGACTAACGATATGGTAGGGTATTCTGCAATTAAGCCGATATTGTGGCTGTCTACCTGTGGCTCACAGGGTGGCACATTCAGGTGAGTAGTTTGCCCTATAGTTTGATCGCAATAGTAACACTTTCAAACTCATTTTCCTACACCCATGAAAATGAATATGTGGGACTTGGATCTAGACAGTTTTGTACTGTAGAGTGTAGTGTAGGCTACCCTAGTTCACACACAGCTGCATTACTAATACTATCCTGGCTGTGTATTAAAGGGATCGTTTAACAATGTTAAATCTGAGATGCAAGGCCCTACATGTTATCAATGTCTGTGATATGGTGTAATATTGAAGCCCTAAAAAAAAATTGTGCTTCAAAATGATCAAGAAGAAGAACTTGAAGAAGTGCCAACCAGTAATGACAGCTTATCTGAGATATAGAGTGGGGGGGGGGGGGGGTGTCTGCATGTCCTGAGATAGGGGGGTACATTGAGCAGTGTTCCGGATTTAGGGGGGTCTCCAAGGCAGGAAAAGCCCGTGAAAAGCCCGCGAAAGGGGGGTTCGGAAATGTTGGCAGTACTCAGATAGGGGGTCTTTTCAAAAAGAGGGTACAAGCATACGCGTACCCTAAATAACACTGAGTGGGGGGGGGGGCCGGGCATTTAATGCATAAGTCTTTGTGAAGTGCCTCAATACAAATGATTTCATTCACCTGATAAGAATAATAATATTTCAATAGACAGAATCCGAACTGCATACATTATTTGATCTCGGTTGAGTGAATTCTTCCGTCCTCGCGGCTTTGCCTTCCGTCTCGTTACTAAAATGCCCTATTGTCTACAGTTAATTGTTACGTGTGATTAACATACAGGAAGTTCATGAGTCGAGTATGTAAAGAAACAAAAGGAAGTGGGTCAATCCAGGAAGGTGATCACACTATGAACATGACTTACAAAGAAAGCGGACAAAATATACAGTTCCTCAGGTAGACAAAGGAACATCCCTTCACTGCTATTATGTAAAAATATGTAGAGCAGGTGTCACATGCATATTCACCTTTTTACATAATGGCAGTGAAGGGATGTTCCTTTGTCCACCTGAGGAACTGTATATTTTGTCCGCTTTCTTTGTCTGTCATGTTCATAGTGTCACCTAGCTCCCTGGTCAAGCTTTGCCTGAATTGCAGCCGTTACTTGTTGGTTTCAAAGAACTCTACACGGCTGTAGTGGAAGTTGATCGAATACTGCGGTCAGGCCAGGCATCAAAGTTCGCTGTTCAAATATAATATAATATACGTGTATAACCATAAAAGGGGCGGATCCAGGATTTTTCAAGGGGGAGGGGGCGAATTCAACGGGTGAGCTAGCCCTTTTGGGTGGGGTCAAGGGGCAGAGCCCTTGTAGGGGGTCATAGGGCGGACACCCGGACGCTCTCCTAAGGACAATTTTACACAACAAAAGTTTGTATTGAGACCCATTTCTATCTTTATGGATGGGGCCCAGGGGCCCGGCGATTTCATTTCATGTCCAGGGGGGGGGGGGGGGGTGTGAAATACGAGGGACGAGGGAGCATAGTGAAACTGTGCTTACGTGATACCAAAGGAATACAGATTTTCTACAATACTTACTTGTACGAGAAGATTTTTGCATTTTTATTAGTCTAGCCAGGGACGCTAGAGAAGGACTGGAATCAAGCCGCTCTCCTTTGACCTCATGCTCCAAGCCGCCGAAAAATTATTGATCAGGTGGTGAGATAAAAGAGCGCATGAAATTTCAGGATTTAGAATTCCTACATCAGAAAATGGTATCACAGCAACTGTTCGCTGTCCCTTTCAATGACTTTTCATCCATTGTTGAATGTGTAAAGAGTAGAACAAGCGAACACAAACTTGTGTGATTTCATCCTTTTTTAAAACTTCAAAAATATTTTTTAAAACACGCGAAAACACGCATTATAGCCAACAAGAAATAAGCGAAGATGATCCAATACACACCATGAATTTAATAAAGTCAGTTATGATGAGAAACTCAATCTACATTAGAATAGTTTAGTGGGAAAGCCAGGTATTAAACATTTTTATTCCTAATTCGACCAGATATCATAACTATTGTTGTTGTTGTTGTTGCTGATAAGGGTCTAAAGCACAATATGTACATGTATTTCTCAAAAAGAGAAATATAGGCCTATTGCAAAATAAACTATCGGAGAGTCTTGGAGAGGGTCATTCCTAAAAAGGATTTATAATTATCAGCAGGTTTTGTAATAATAATAATAATAATTAACCGTTCTTGTATAGCGCATAACACATAGTATTAAAACATGTCCCTAAGCGCTCTAGAGAAAAACACAACAGAATACAAAGACAAGATGTACTGGGTAACAGACAAAATAGATGAATTAAATGTTAAATAAGTGCGTCTTTAAAGCAATCTTAAACTTAACAATGGAGTCAATGTTTTTTAAATGTTCCGGGAGATTGTTCCATAAAGTTGAGGCAGTGTGAGCGAAGCTGCGTTCACCATATGACCTGGTCATCACTGGTGGAATAACAAACACATTTTTCTTATTAGAACGAAGATTTCTAGAAGGTTTATACAATGTTAATAGCTCTATCAAATAAGGAGGCGCAAAATCATAAAAACATTCATAAGCTAACAACAATATTTTGAATAAAATGCGAGAGTGAATGGGAAGCCAGTGTAAGTCTCTTAAAATAAGAGACACAGATTCATGTTTCCTAATACGATAGATAAGACGAGCTGCTGAGTTCTGCACAACCTGCATCTTCTGCACTTGACGAGCCGAAATCCCAGAAAGGAGGCTATTACAAAAATCAAGATGACACGCCACAAAAGCATGTATCAAGCGTTCAGTAGTGTGTTTATCTATCAGATTGCGAATTTTCCCAATTTTGTGAAGTGCAAAAGATGCTGATCTGCATTTCTGTGAAACAAAATTGTCCATAGTGAAATTATCATCAAATATCGCACCCAAATTTGTATATTCTTTTCTTTTCTTCGTTCTTATTAACGATTGGCCCATAGAAAGCCGGCTGAAGTTTCTTGAGGTTGATTTAGCTCTACTTAAAAAAAAATTCAGGTCATGTCAATGTGGTCTAATTTCAAAAGTATATCTGTTTGCCCAATTGTTTGTTTGTTTAGTTGTTGTTGTTATTTCTTCAATGCGCATCACAGATTGACTTGGTATCAAATCAGGTACTGCGTTATATGATTTGTCCATTGCATACAATAATATTCACAAATATTACATGTTATTTTTTATTTGTTTATGATAAGTGCTCCCAAATTGCAAATGGGGGAAACACGTGGTGAAAATAATAATAATAATAATAATGGTGGCTTTTTATATAGCGCACATGTCCGTCACGTTGCGACGCTCCTGGCGCTGCCCCGATTATTACCCTGGCTTTAGCAAGGCAGCCACTGTGCGCTCTAGCATTTCATTTCAATTTCAAGAAATTAATTCCTGCCAGGTACCCATTTACCTCACCTGGATTAAGTATGGCAAATGTTACTTGAATTAAAGTCCCTATAGAGAAAAAGAAGAAGGAGAAGAAGAAATTTAAGAATGTGTGCTGTTACCACCCCATCTTATACTGAGCCATTATCACAATGATGTTTATGTTGTACATTGTTAATCCCATGCTGGTATTTATATAAATTTGAAAGCTTTGAATGATTGTGTGATATTCTAAATTTTAATGTCGTTTGTAATATATTATCTTTTTTTAATCTTTCTGCTTGCATGGAATTGAGAAGGAGTTTGATAAACTCGTGTATTCTGTTGATAAATCAGGAAAGAGAAAGAGAAAATGTGAAAGGAGAAGGGAAATAGGCATGATGAGAGATGGGTGAAGAAAGTGAGAAAACAAAAATGAAGGGATTAAAGCAGATAGGTAAGAGAAGTGGTAAAGAAAGGAGGAGTAGCAGGATGAAATATAATTATAGTGTATATATTAAAGAGAGAGAGAGAGGGAGAGACAGACAGAGACAGAGAAGGCATGGCAGAAACAGAAGAGAGAGAGAGAAGGCATGGCAGAAACAGAAGAGAGAGAGAGAGAGAGAGAGAAGGCATGGCAGAAACAGAAGAGAGAGAGAGAGAGAGAGAGAGAGAAGGCAGAGCAGAAACAGAAGAGAGAGAGAAGGCAGAGCAGAAACAGAAGAGAGAAGGGTGGTAAAGAAGTCTAAGAAGTTATTTACGTACATGTAACTAGGGGGGGGGGGGGGGGGGGGGGCGTGGTTCGAAGTTTCGAACATTCCCGCCAGCCTGATACATGTATAGAGAGCAGACATCATTTCAAGGAGAAATTGAAATATCTAGCACAGAGTAATGCTATGAGGAATTTTGAGCACGAAATAAATATTATAAAGCGGGCAGTAGCTACTTTGACTAGAATTTAAAAATAAAATAATGTCCTAAATTACCCAGGCTGTAAGAGGAAAATCCCTCTCACTCCATAACTATCTTTCGTAAGTTCGTTTTGAAAAGACAAGTGATTGCTAGTTTTCAGGTTCTCGTATTTATTCTCACTTTCTATCTCAGTTCTTGAGGTAATCAAGTTTTCTTCAAGTGCTCACATTAATAGACAATGGAAGGGATACAGGGCCCAGTTTCATAAAGCTTGTCATCAATTTAAAACAAATTAGAATGCGTAGGAGTTTGAAACAATCATATGTTTTGTTAATACATCAGAAAAAGGAGAAATAGAAAGTGTGAAAGGAGAAGGGAAATAGGCATGAGGAGAAATGGGTGAAGAAAGTGAGAAAACAAGAACGAAGGGATTAAAGAAGAGAGGTATAAGAGAAGTGTTGTAGAAAGGAGGAGTAGCAGGAAGGGGATATACAGCAGGCGCGTATGAAGGGGGGGGGGGGGGGGTTAAACCCCCTCAAACCCCCTCAACGGCTGGCTGAGTCGTTGCAAAATTTGAATTTTAAAACACCCCCCTTGAAAGCATCCTGCGTACGCCACTGATATGTATATATATATATAATATACTCTCTTAAAAAAAGAGAGTGAATTTTCACTCTATTTTCATTTTCTTGGGAGTGACGTCCGTGATCACTTGTTTAGGAGTGAAAATCGATTGATTTTAGAGTGCTCTCTAAAAGAAAAGAGTGAATTTTCACTCTATTTTCACTCTATTTTCACTCTCCAGAGGAGTGACGTCCGTGATTTTGAAAATTCCCTTTTTTTTTTAAGAGAGTAGATGGAGAGAGAGAAAAGAGACAGAGAGAGAGATAGAGACAGAGAGAGACAGAGAAACAGAGAGAGAGAAGGCATGGGAGAAGCAGAAGAGAGAAAGCTGGTAACATGTTTACATTTTCAACAGAAGATTTAGAATTGTCTAGATTCGCTAGAGTAGTAGATGTAAATCATTAAATTGTGGGAAAAGTACTCAAATTCAATGGCAGTTGATATTATAATAATTGAAGTCTCCTCTCCCCTCCCCCATCGTCATTTAAAGTAGTTTAGACTAAGGTTTCAACTTTGAGCGGAATGCCCAGGCCACTTTATCACATGATATTTTAATGCCCATCAGAACCAACTCACTGGGTGAGAGATCATGTATCCTGTTGTTTGGTTGGTTAAGCCCCCATCACACCAAACTAGTTCTCACTACGTTCTCGAAAATGTTGCCAAACGGGCTCAAGCTGTGTGCGAACGTAGTAGCAACTGTTTACGATCTGTTTAAGGACTTCATGGACGGGCTCGGATTGGACTTATGTCTATGACACGACCCTAGTTCGTTCATAAACAGTCCACAATACGTCTAACTTGTCTGTACCCCGTCCACACTCAAGTTCAGAGAGGCCCCGAGCCAGGACGGGGTAATTGCACACACTCTAGGAGCACGTTCGAACGCACTAACAACGAGATGAGGAAGAGTTGAACTGTCTCTAAACGAGGTGGTCGGGTTACAAACAAGTTAGAACAAGACAGTGGCGAACTAGTTAAAATGGGTTTAAACGTATTGGGAACGAGGTAGAACTAGTTAATAATGAGTTTAAACCGACTTCGGACTGGCTTGGACTGCCTGGAAATGGCAAATTTACCTGATCTGAACTTGATATAAACTAACTGTGGACGAGGTACAGACGAGATGGACGTATTGAGGACTGCTTATGAACGAACTGGGATCGTACTATAGACATTATTTACACAGTCTGCCCCGACCACAAGCCGTTTTACGATTTTCTATGACGGTTCCAGAACGTAGTGAGAACTAGTTTGGTGTGATGGGGGCTGTAGCTGTAGTTATATGTTTGTTCCTCAGGTTTCGTTTTCGGACCACATGATCCAACTGACTTGCATCAGGTTCCTGCTCAATGTCACGTCACCAGACGATGAAATACAGACACATGCAGCCTTCGTCTTTCATTTCATATGGGTTATCCGTCACTTCTACATGAAAATTTGGTGGAACGAAGCACATTTGATTTCTAGATCATTTTATTCGACACACTGCATGTTTGGCATCTGGCAAACCGGATTCAAGACCCAGAGACAAACTCTCCTCCTATCTTGCGAAAGAGACATTGTGAACACCTTTATAAGACGTTCTAGAAGAGACCTCTCATGTCACTTGTTGCCAGTTACTTTTATTTCAATTAAGATTATGTGTGAATCCATTTAGTTCGGCTACAATTTGATACATTTTCCTGAGGAGAGGACTCGACGCTTCATTGCACGATTAATTTCGCATTTAGCAGGATCAAGGCAAACAGTGAGTATTATATATTATTTTTGACTCGTTACCTGTTGATCCGAGCAATAGCGAATATATAAGCTCATCGGAATAAAGTTACATACAATCCATGTATATACTGAGTGACCCTGATCCTTAGTTAATGCCATAACTAATTTTACTAGATTTTATTAGTATAGTGAGAATGATGTGAAGGCCCATGAGCTATACCTACATGAGCATGTCTTAAGTTCTAAAACTCCAAGGGACCACTCAGAGGTTCCCGTAGCAACACAGGTTTGGGGTCGATTTTGTATAATTCCCGTATTAATAGTGCATATATTACCTTTATACAGTATATTTCTATCTCTACAATGTTTTTAAAGCATATAAATGTGATTTAACTGAAAAAAATTCAAAGGTAGTTCTAAAATGATTCAGGTCTTGTGTAGGCCCAATACTGGATTTCTACAAGAATCTCTGAGTGGTCCCACGAGTTTGGGGAAGAATGCAACCCTAGTGGTTCGATTTCTAATACTTTTCTAAATCCAGCAAAGAGCCTACACTATAGGCCTCAACTATTTTAAAACGACTGTTGTATATTTTAGTTAAGTTAACTGGATATGCTTTATATAAATTTTACATATAGAAATAGACTGTACAATATTACTGAGAGCAATGAAACGCGAATTTGACATTACAAAGTCAAATTCCCGTAATAGTGCCATTACTAATATTGTTTATTCTATTTCAATCTGCACAATGTATATAAAGCATATACCGGTAATTTTCATTTAAATGAAAATTTCACTAGTCATTCTAAAATGTTTCAGCATTGTGTAGGCCACGGGCTGGATTTCTACGGGAACCTCTGACCGGTCCCACCACCCCCCCCCCCCCCCCAGAGTTTGGAGAAAAACGCAAAACAGGTTTTGTGTCGATCCTGCTGATCACATTAAGATTACAATTTAATGCTTTTCGTTTCAAATTTGCTTTCCCATGATATGACGAAAATGTGTATTAACATCAGTCGGATAACAATTGAACAGTCACTCTGGAAATACTTCAAGAAATAATAATAATATACAAATGATGCACAGGTTTGAGTGCGTCGGTAGGAATTGTGTACACAAGGTACCTTTGAAAGGTTTTAGACCAAATTCAAAGGTACCGCGTGCACACAATTCCACCGACCCGCGAATTAAACCTGTGCATCATCTGTTTTATAAGATGGCGCCCAAAAAATTGTCAAAAATACAAAATTTTGTTATTTTACAGATTTACCGGATGCATGGCCAAACCATGCTTTCCGGTAATTACCGGAAAGCATGATTTGGTCATAGCCATGCTTTCTGGTAATTTCCCTGCAATCTGATTGGTCAATTACTGGGTTATTACCGGAAAGCATTATTTCATGAAACTTATCACGATTTTTTTTTTTTTTTTTTTTTAAATTGTCAGTTTACATTAAACTGTAAACTCTATTTTTGTTTAAATTAAAAATTAATAAATTGAAGAAAAAAAAAAAAGATTGACAAATTTATAAGAATTATCAAAAAACAATTATTTATCCCAAAAAAAATATAATAAAAAAAAATTATTAAAGAAAAAGAAAAAATTATCAAAAAAAATTATGAGAATTTTCAAAAAAATATCGGGTGCATCCAGTAAAAATTACTACACAGTAATTGACCAATCAGATTGCAGGGATTCTTCTACCCATCTTATAATAATTATTATTAAATATACTGCACCTCTTGTCTGGAATGCACTCCCTCAGGAAATATGTCAAACTAGAATTTTGTTGATGGATTTAAAAGGAAACTCAAATCTTATTTATTAACAAGTACGTATAAACCCCTGTATACTATTTTATGTGATAAAAAGAATTTCCATTTTTTGTTCCTTCTTCACTTATACATATATATATTTTTTTCGTTTTGTATTGTTTTGTTATTGTCCAGTAAATTTTGTATGTACAAAGTTATCCATTGCAAAAATATTTCAATTCAAACCTTTGGCACAGCCTCGACAAGTTCAAATTTATTTGAATTTTTGCAGTGACCCAAATTCCATTTGATTTCTTTACCTTTAAATGTATTGATCAGTGACCTTCTGATGTTTGTATAACTTGTATTTCTTTCTTTTTTACACTTGTAATATCTTTTATATACATTTATGTTTTTTATTGAATGGAATGAATAAATCTTGAATCTTGAACCCTGAATCTTGAATCTTGAAATCTTAAATCTTGAATATTTAGCTTTTATATAGCGCTTTATACAATGTCTCTAAGCGCTTTACATTACCCCGGTCATTGGATTCAGTGCTTGCCCGCATACACTGTGTGCACAATCTCCACTTCCCTGTCACATCAAACAGTTTAACCGTCGCCATGAAATGCCTCTTTAACAAACTACTGGCTTTATTTGTTTTTGTTTTCTTTTAAAACAAACTACTGTTAATTGATAACCCCAAATCCTATGTGCTGAAATTGTATGATCTTAGTCCCGATAATTATTAAAAAAATCAATGTAACATTTTCATTTCATTAAACATTGTTATTATACTGTTTTTTACGTTTTATTGTATTTGTTGTTACGCCATCTATGTCTAATTTACGTTTTTAACTATGCATTTTAAAAATATTATTTAATTTTTATAGTCAACGTGTCTTATCTGCTCCTTATTCCATTTATTAGTCTGGTAACTTCAGAGTGACAAAGTGGACATCCATTCCTCACATTTTAATGCATTTACTCTTTTATTTTTGAAATGCCTATAGTTTATTTTGTTGTAATTTTTCCCCCAACTACAAAGGCCAAAATGGTTTATTTTTTAAATCATATGATACAATTATAATTTACATGGGGCGGGAATTTCGAGAACTTAAAAAGGTCATTTTGCTTCACACTGTACATTCAGCTGATATAAAAAGCAATTCAATATTATTTTGTTATAAACACAAGTAAACGATATATAGGCTAAATGAAATTAGTCATAATTATTATATAGTTTTTCAAATTCTAAACGTGATATTATGTCTGTGTCTTGGGTCTCACAAAAGGAAGAATAGAAGAGGACACTTTTTTTGTGTGTTTTGGTCACGACATTTGTTAATTTGACAATTTGCTCCGTTGGGGGGGGGGAGGGGGGGGGGGTAGGTCATCTTTTTAGGTCAGCCATTGGTATATATATATATATATATATATATATTTTTTTTTTTTTTTATTATAATTTTTTTAATTTAAATTTTGGGGCCGGGGGGGGGGGGGCACGTCCCTGTTTTTTCAGTGCATTTTTGGTGAATTTAGGGCTGATTTTAACCCCCAAAAAATGGCCGGGGGGGGCATGTGCCCCCCTGGATCCGTCCTTGACTCTAAACAAAATCTAGTCCAACCAGAGGTCGGTCATAGGAAATGATTGTTATCTCTTGGGTGATTTAAGTTCCTAGTAAATCGGCTTTATGCCAGGATGATTTTGATCTTGTGTAAGCATTTTGAATTAGGTTTGAATCATTCATGCTCACTGATACTTAAAAGTGGTCTTGATGTTTACAATAATTTGGAGAACTGTATAGTATAAATCATAATGCAGGTTTGTTCTCAAGATGACTATAATATCACAGTAATCTTATGGTTCAGTAAAAGTAACATTGTATATTAGTTATTTTGCTCTGGAAGCAATCCCATTAAATATGCTTTTAATCATGTGTCTTTACACTGGTAAAATTCGTTGATTATTTTATCATGGAACAACATATTTTCTATAAGAATCTAAATTGGAAATGACTCATATAAGAATTGAATTTGGTTTAATCATTTTAATTCTACTGTTTCAATTAATATATTATTTGATAGGAATTCTACCATAGTAGGTAATTCTGATTGAATAGTTATTTATTCTAAGAGTAATTAATACTACCTTGCAGTTTAATGTTGTTGTAATTTCCATTTCATAATGTTGTATTTAAGATGCATAATTATTATATTGAATATAATAATTTGTATTTAAGTTTTATTTGAATATTTCACATGGTTTATGATAATTCTGATTCCATATCTGGTTTATTTATAATTTCAATTAATTTTGATGCAGTCCTTATTTTACAGTTTAGTGATATTGCAGTTTAATGATATTGTAATTTCTTTTGCATAATGTTGTATGATATGTATTTTAAGATGCATAATTGTTATATTATATTGAATATAATATTTGGATTTAAGTTGTATTTTGATATTTCACATGGTTTATTATAATTCCATATCTGGTTTATTAATATATTTCGAACAATTTCGATGCAGTCCTTATTTTGTGTAATGTCACATTCTTTTTTGCCGTTTACTTGTAATTCAATGTTTTTAACATGTTTCTTTAGTATTTCCCTCTTTTCCTTCCTTATCCTTTCTTCTTTCTCTTGCGCTTAGAAACATTGTATGAAGCGCATTATAAATGTAATTTATCATTATTATTATTATTAATAGTTCCAAATTCTAAATTGTCTTTGATGTGTTTTAAGACGGGGGCATTGTTATCAGAGGATAATGATGGTGGCAAGTGAGAATGCAAATAGGGGGATTTGCCTGTAATTTTGTGATAATGATGATGTTCCCGAATTTTTGTCTCAATTATTCTATTGTAGTCTGTGGATGTAGATACAGACTTCCGATGTTTAATGGGTAACGTGTCAGCGTTACTAGCTGATGGAACTTATATTTTACGTTATGACAATATTGATTGTAATTTAACGAAATATGTTTATTTACATTCATCGATATTATAAATGACTGGAGTATTAATTGATTGATATTCTCCTGTTTTTTGCAGGTCTTTGTCTTGGTTTCGTCATATGACAAAATAAAATGATGAACTAAAAATACACCACATCTACACTTTCCTTCATTGGAAGTTTTCCCACGACATTATCATCCGACAAAGGTACCGGTGTACCCTTCTTATTTCAGAGGTGATATCTTGACGTCATGGCAAACGGCTCAATCTTGTACCCATTACTTGTCGCTTGTTTCCTCGTCAGCACGTCCTTCCAGTCTTTACATCGACGCGAGCCAGACTCGGCTAAGACATCCTTAACACTGGACATGGACAAATCTTTCCATGGATGCGATCAGAACCTTGAACTGAAAAAAGCTTCTTGCAGCAACAAAGGCCTGAAGACGGTTCCCCATAATCTTTCTGGGGATACCGAGGTGCTTGACTTGTCTTATAACATTATCACCAAACTCTTGAACTCCTCGTTTAAAGTATACCCTCTAATCAACTACTTGGACATTTCTTCTAACGATGTCAGAGCGATAGAATCCGCCGCTTTTTACCCCCTCAAGGGCTTAATGTACCTGTATCTATCCTTTAACCCGCGTCTTGTGCTTCCAGCAACAGGCGTCTTGATGATGTCTTCACAGCTTTCCTTTCTCGATTTAACGGACACAAACTTGATGTCGCTCCCCAACGACACTCTTAAATGGAGTCCACATCTAGATACTGTTATTCTGTTCCACAACCGGCTCTCCTCCATCAATGTAAGTTCTTGTGGCATGCATGCTAACATTGTAATCATGATTTCTAATCAACTAAAACACCTTACGGCTGAATATTTCACCTTTGTGTGCCACACTAATATTCTGAATCTTGGAGATAACCCTATCGAATCAGTAGACCCTGATGTGATCGCATCACTACATGTTCGCTTTTTGATATTAGGTGCCTGCCGTTTGAGTGACGAGGTGTTAGCGAACATCATCCTCGGAATCTCAAAATCAGACATCGAAGGGCTTATAATCCAGGCAGGATCTGTTGGTGCGTTTCCTGAAGGTTTCTTTGATCCACTTCGCGATTCTTCTCTCTCTCTTCTGGACTTCCACAACAACTACCTGAGCCTCCATCCTTTAGTCTTCTCAAGTTTAACAAAACTCAAAAATTTAACTATCAGTTATAACCATCTCCCCATATTCAAAATTCAACCAGACTTTTTCGAGGGCATGAAGGCATTAAAGGTACTGATAATCAACGACAACCAAGTAACACAAATAAATCCCCAAAATCAGATTTGGACGGTGGACTTATTGGAATTGGACTTATCCGGTAATCTGATTACAGTAATATCTGCATCTGTATTTCGGGGTTTAGGAAATTTGACTTTCTTAAACATAAGCTTTAACAGACAACTTTCTGTCTTTGAGCTGACGGCCTTTTCGGGACTTGACAATATTCAAACCATTGATTTGTCCGGAAGTCAATTGTACGAAAGTCTGGAATTGAACGCCCCAATATTAAGATCACTTTTCCTAAACATTCTTGATCGACACAAAATCGGGATTCGTATCAAACCTGGCTCGTTTCAGCATTTACACTCCCTTGTTAATTTAGACATGAAAAACTCTCGGCTTAGAATAAATATCATATGGAATGAGGATAGAAATGCGTCTCTTTTCGATGGACTATTGTATCTTAATCATTTGGATTTGAGTAGTAACCCTTTCCTGAGTTTTTTCCCGCCAGCGATATTCCGGCAACTCTCTGTTTTACAAGAGCTAAATCTAGAATACTGCGCTATTATAAATCTACATCCTCTTGTCTTCTCGGGTTTGGAATCGCTTCAGAAGTTGAGTTTGGAGGGAAACAACATCCAGCATATTCATGATGATGTATTGTCGGGGTTAGGTCAAATAAACAGTATCAACTTTAAAGGAAACCAGATCGAATACTTGGAGGAGCTAATGTTCGCAAATAACTGGAAAGTCACAAATCTTTCCTTGACCAACAACAAATTAACCCAACTTAATCGAAGGACTTTCAAGCCGATCTTTTCCTCCATTTCTTCACTTGATATATCGATGAACCCAATTGATTGTAACTGTGATCTAAAGTGGCTAATTGATTGGATAAATAAACCTATACACCTGATAGACAAGGACAAAACTATTTGTTCGTCAGAATCTCTGGAGCCTCTTCGTGAGAAACCCCTGCTTGATGTTGATCCAAATGAACTCTGTATAATAAATGGTCTATTATTTCTGATTCCCCTCGCCGCCATCGGCTTGGTTGTAATCAGCGTGCTGTCGTATCACTACCGATGGCAGTTGAGGTACAAACTCTTTCTCCTGAAACTGGCCGCAGTGGGCTTTAAAGAGATGCGAGACGCTCGAGACCACAACGACTACGAGTTTGACGTGAACATCATTTTCTACGACGATGACGAAGAGTGGATTCGCGAACAGCTCCGACCGGCTCTTGAAGAACGGCTACCACAGTTTCAGAGGAACGTCTGCGGTGACGAAGACCTTGTATTGGGTATGCATTACTTAGAGTCCGTCGATTACGTGGTGAGCCATAGTTACAAGACCATCATAGTGCTTAGCAGAGCTGCTGTGCAAGACCGCTGGTTCATACTAAAGTTCCGTACGGCCATGGATCACGTGAGTGACACTCTGACCGAATTCGTAGTCGTGGTTTTCCTTGAAGATATCCGAGATGATAACATGCCGTTCTTGGCGAGGTTGTACCTCAATGATGGCAGACCCTATATCCACTGGACTGAGGATGTGAGAGGACAAGAATATTTCTGGGATGAATTGACCAAAAACCTGACTATTAATCTAAAGACGAATGACTTGATCCCAAACGAGTAGCAGTCATGTACGAATCTAGAGATACGTGTGATGGTTATCAGTATTTCAATGAAAGTGGTTGTAGTAATACGTAGCAGCAGCAACATCGGAAGTGGTTGTCGTAGTAGTAGTAGTGGTAGTAGAAATGTTACAAGTAGTTGTAGTAGTATTAGAAGTAGTAGATTAATCGCTCTGCTAATATTGTTACTATTATACATAATTGTCTTCTTGATATTTTCATTCACTTTCATCAGTATGATTATCATCATTATCCCCACCACCATCATTATTATTGATATTATCGTTGTTATTATTATTGATATTATCATTATTATTATTATTGATATTATCGTTGTTATTATTATTGATATTATCGTTGTTATTATTATTGATATTATCATTATTATTATTATTATTATTACTGTTGTCATTATCACCATCCCCATCAGTATTGTTGTTGTTGAAGTTGTTGTTCTTGTTTCTGTTAAAGGTATACATTGGAACTAAAATCTGTAAGAAAATTGGTTAGATAATTGGCAATCATAAACTTAACGTATACATCGTGGTATGATTTCTTTATGACATGGTTGGATGCAAATCTTCATAATGCTGTATCGGCAGTTTCTTTCTATTTTTCAATATTAGAATTAGAATTACCATTTGCTGAATAAAATAATTTGCATCTAAAGGTTTATACTTTCTGATTCCTTTTACTCTAAGGCTCAGCGCACACTACAAGATCTGACCGCATTTTATATCGTAATTTCAACATGTTAAATCTTATATGATTCAAGATCTGTTTATTCATGGAATTAATAAAAATCTAACTTTAAGGGGATTTCAAGCTTACTTCTTCGAGAATCAGATTGCAGTCGGATCGTGTGCGCCGGTAAGTGTTAGTGTAATTATTTATGGAGAAGTGAATCTCACTAAGATAACAAAAAACCCATGTCCATTAAACCTTTTTAACGACGAACTTTTCTGTAGACTACGGTTTGGAACATAAGAAGAGAAGTTATGTTGATAATTCGAGGTAATTTTTTTCTTTCTTTCTTCTCATTGTCTTTTTTTAATGCAAAATTATATCTCAAATCTCTCGTTGTCAATGTCGAACATGACTGTGGAATAAATGCTTTATAATTACATATATATACATAATATGTACATTCTGTAATTTAAGCCGGTCACAACAAAATTTGCTTGTTTGTAATAGCATTTGTAATACTTCACATATATCACCACATGTTGTATGATAGTTCACCTTTTCATTGTAAACGCTGTGTCAAAGAAATATATCGTATTACAGCGAAATGTATTGTGTACCCGTGTTTCTCACAGTTTGGAAGAAAGGTCACAACTATGGATGTACGGAGCGAGAAAAGAGGAGGATGGGGTGTCCCCGTCCAATTTGAGCACTTTTAAACATGATAATCAGTGATGAGAAATCCGAAAACCGGAAAAGTAGCAATCTAATTATTTATATAGTTTGGGGACAAGCCTTTGACATGCCTTTGGCCTAAGTCCACCCACATTTTGATACTGTTCTGTTTTTGTTATTTGTTGGAATTGACTTTGTATTGTAAATGTTTGTTATCGCGATTTCTATCAAAATGTGAAAATAAAATGAATTGAATTGAATTGAACTTAAAGAAAATAATCATGTAATGAGAGGGGTTTTCTTCTTAAAGCCAGGAAAATTTAAGACATTATTTTTACCCGGAAATATGAACATGAAAACGAGTGTAACTGTCAAGGGTGTCCTCCTGAAAGCCCGCGGAAATGTAGTCATACAATGAACAATGCTTCCCATGCAATAGGAGGGGGGGGGGGGGGGAGGGGGGGGGGGAGAGAGAGATAGTGAAAACAATTTTTACTACGTCAAATGGCATTGACATTACCACCCCCTTCTTTTTAGGCCTGTTATAGAGCCATGGCGATTTTTATTTCGTTTATTTTAGTCTTGCTAGCTATTGTCCGCATACAAATATGTATTTCTTGATTTCTTGATCGAAATAATTCATAGCATTAGTCTGTGCTATATATTTTTAAATTTCTCCTTGAAAGGATATTTGCTCTCTATACATGTAATTATATCAGGCTGGCGGGAATGTTCGAAACCTCTAACCCCGCCATTCCCCCCCCCCCTAGTTACACGTACGAACAGGCGCGGGTCCAGGATTTCTGGGGGGGGCCCAAATTTGAAATTATGCGAGCCAAATATTGGTACGTTTGGTGACAACGGCAGTGGCGAAATGAGCAAAAACGTTTTTTTTTTTTTTTTTTTTTTTGGGGGGGGGGGGGGGAGGGAGTAGACAATCCGCAATACCCCACTCTTACATGCAGGCCCCCCTGAACGTTTCTTTAAATAGGTGGGGGTGGTATTTACGATCAGGTAGAGCGTAGCGTAAATTGTCGTGGGGTCTAGGGGCGAAGCCCCGGCGGGGTTCATGGGTTGGAGCCCCCAGAAGCTCAGGGGGTATAGGCATTTAATTACGGTCACATGAGCCTATTTTGATACCTTATTCGTGACACCGGTAGGTCACGAATTGGCGTTGGCCCCGGGTGGCGGAGCCCCCGGAAGCTCAGGCGTTTTGGGCAATAAATTACGGTCAGATGAACATATTTTGATACCTTATTTGTGACACCGACAGGAAACAAATTGGTGTGGGTTTAGGGGGCAGAGCCCCCAGAAGCTCAGGGGTTTTATACATTAAATTACCGCAGATGAGCATATTTTGATACCTTATTTGTGACACTGGCAGATCACTAATTGACTTGGGGTCCAGGGGGCAGAGCCCCTGGAGGGTTAGGGGTTTTCGGCAAAAGATTACAGGAGGCAGAGCCCTCGAGAGCTCAGGGGTTTTAGGTATTTAATCACGTTCAGATGACTGATCACGTTCAGATGACTGAGCAAGTTTTGACACCTCATTATTTTGTCACTATTCTTTCTTTCTTTCAAACAAATGCATTAAAAAGGATAATTAACTAAAGATTGAGGAAACATCTCGGTATCGAATCGAAATAAACCACGTTTGAATTATATTTGGGGGGCATCTGTCACCTTGCTGGCGGGATTAATTGCAACTGATCTCCCCTTCTTTTCACCCTTTTCTATTCTTCTTCCGCTTTTTTGTTCCCTTTTAGCTCTCTTCTTTCCCTTTCCCTTCCTTCTCTCCATTTTGTTTGGGGGGAGCTGGATGGGGAGTGGGAGGGGGGGGGGGGGGAGGCAAGGGCCTTTTGCCCCCCCCCCCGAACTACAAATTGTTGGCAGGTAAATTGGAACTGATATCCCCCTTCTTTAGTTTTCTTCTTCCTCTTTTTTCCTTTACTTTATCTCCTCTTTCCTTTTTTTCTCTCCCTTTTCTTTCTTCTCTCTAATTTTTTGCTGGGGGTGGGGGTTGGGGAGGGGGAGGTAACAGCTGGGAGGCAAGGCCCTTTCGCTCCCTCCCCGATCTCCTTCTTTTTCCTCCTTTTCTTTTCTTCTGCCTCTTCTTTCTCTTTCTCTCCTCTTTCACTTTCCATTCTTTTCCTTCTCTCTTTCTCTCTCCTTTTATTTGGCAGGGGGGTGAGGGGGGGGGCAAGGCCCGCTCGGCCCCCCCCCCCCCCCAGGATCCGCGCCTGCCTTAATTCGCGCGCTTGAGTTTATAGCTGATTTATCCGAAAGAGCAATCCACTAAGGTAAGCTAAACGTGTGAATTTGATGGAAAAGTATCATAAAATTTATTGGTATTACTTTCGACTCACAATTGCGATGACATCTTCTCTCGATATCAAGATTTCCAGATCCTTGTCGTTAAACTCATTTTTTTTTCTTCGAAACGGACGCAAAACGCTGCAAAAACTGCCGATCTTTTTTAAAATTATTTTAATAATTTCTGACCCAATTTTTAAAGAAAATGTCGTCTTTGGGAATTATAGCTTCCTCTTTCCATTGGTGGTATTAGTAGACCAGCCACACATTAAAAAAAAGGCTCTTGAGAAAGATCCCATGTCATTTTGGTGGTATTGCATGGCATCCATGCTAAAAGTAAAACCCTTGCCAAAATATTAAGGAATACAATAATAATAATAATAATACTCAGCTTTTATATATAGCGAATCAGAATTAAGTCTCTTAGCGCTTCAAACTTGGGGATTATTACCCCGGCTTTAGCTGTGCTGCCATTTCGGCGCTCTAGCTTTTCGAGGAATTAATTCCTGACAGGTAGGGGTGGATGCGACGCGTATATATTTATATATACGTATATATTTAAACTAGACCATGTTTCAAATAGGCCTACAAGTAATTCAAACTAAACACAGGAAGGTCTCAATAAGACATCTATACTCATTTTATCTGTATACAATTCTAAAAATCAGCTACATAAATAAGAGCAGATCGACCTACAACGTTATACCCATTAATTCTTTACTGATTGACACGGCGTTTATTTTGTTAACCATGCATTCCTCCAGTGTGCAGTTAAGCGCATACTTACCTTATACCTGTGATATACAATCATCTTGTTTTGTTACAACCATCATAATATTCCTCTTATTTCAACTCAAATTATTGTCATTTTACACATACACTAGGGAAAATGAGGGTACACATACGAATATAGCATTGTATGCTTTACATGTATTTTAACCAATTTAGGGCTCTACTTCACTTTATTCCTATACTTTTTTTCTTCTCATTCTTCGAAAATGTTTTATATTTGTTGATCGTAATACCTATTAAGCAAGTTAACTTTTGCTTCTGTCATTAGTATTTAGTATTATTATTTATTGTTTATTTTGTATGACTTGCAGAATATATGTTAAATTGAAAGATATAGCTGTTGCAACGTCTCAAGCATTGGGCTTATATTGCCAAACTTTTTGTGCTTCTCCATGCAGTATTACTGTAAATTAATTATGATTGTAATTATACCTTTTAAAAGTTTGCTGCTACTGTGGGTTTAATAAGTTGACCGTACCATGTTATCCGATGAAACATGCAGAAATCAATAAATACATTTTCTACTATCTCTCTATTTAATCTATGCTCTAGGCCTATTGTGTTTTGTATTCATCATGTACCGTGTAAACGTCCTCCGCTTTTAACCACTACTTTTAAATAGCATAGACAGAGTAGTAAAGTTTGAAAAAATGTGAGTGGTGCAAACGTGCTTTAAATCAAAGAGCCTATTCTCTCTTCCTCTCTCTCTCTCACTCTCTCTCTCTCCCTCTCTCTCCCTCTCTCTCTCTCTCTCCCCCTCTCTCTCTCTCTCTCTTTCTCGCTATCTTCTCATGCACAAACCCTTTTTAATCTTGGGTTGTAACCTGTTAGCAACATGAAAGTAGCTCAAAGTATTCCGCAATATTTCCACGTCAGATTTTGCAGATGACATCTTGAGAATTCGTAAACAAAATATAAGCAAACAAACAAACGGTATCTTCATTCCAGGCTTTCAGGATTTATTCATCGTTTTGGGGCGTAAACATTCGTCAACCAGACAAGGATAATAATAGCAACGTTGTATCATTCATATTTCTGTAAATACTATGACGTACTATGACGTACTACATGAAAAACTCCTTTAGATATGGTATGGGGAGTATTCAAAATTTATCCCCAAAGGAGATCCGGCTTCGCTGAAAGTTACATGACAATCATCTGAAGAAATCTATATTCCCAAACACCGTAAACGTATTTTTCAAAATAATGTCCGTTTTACCGGTCCTAGGCTTTGGAACGATTTACCTGAACCTATGAGGAAATTTGTATCTCTGTAAGTTTCTCTTGGAAGCTTAACAATTATATGATTTTAAATTACAGTGCATAAGTATCAGCCTATACCCGATTAGGGTGAGGAGTGTGTGTATATTGTTTTATATATATATATATATATACGTATATACACCCATACTGTCCTTGTGTGTATAAGTCTATCGGAGCTGTACGAATGTTTCAGTTTGTGGTTTTTGTCGTCCCATGCACAATTTTGTTTACACGAAGAGCACTGTAAAGATTGTTAAAGAGATGTTAATTTATGATGTTTAAAGGACGGAGCACTTTTCATCTTTACATTCAATAAATTTAGAAATAATCATGTTGATGATTAGGAGTAGTGGTGGTTCTTTTTATGTTTATAGAATCTTACTTTTATTACCAAGAGACTTTGTTCAAACTTCATTGTCTAATAATAGTTAGTGCTTCACGAAATGATGAAACGTCAAAGATATTTTATTACAACATAAAAATTCAGTTTGTGTAGTTAAGTATTTATAGGGTCTATGATACAAATATACTTATAAAGTATACTTAGGCCTATACATGAACATATAAATACACGTACATTATGTACATATACATATACAATCACATATACCTATTATGAATATACAAATACAAATATAGAAAAAAATGAAACTCGAAAACAAATAGATATTGTGAATATCTATGAGGGATATCATTAGATGTCTTGCTTCCACAGAGTAGAAGTAATATGCTTTCTAATGAAACATTGATCACATTAATCTATACACGCTTCTCTGAAAACATTGTTTTTGAAATGCCATGTCAACATCCACTTCGGCCAGATTTGGGTGAAAGAGTAAAACCTGTAGTATTAAAGTATCAAACGCGAACATGACCGATCATGACTTGAAAGACAATCACATTTTAAAAGCGAATGAGAAGATTATTTTAATGAGCTTTTTAGCAATGAAGGCAAGATTAATACCATCTTTATCATAAAATAATGCATCGTGGAGATATTGTTAATGGTGAGGGTAAAAGGGCATACTTAAGTTAGTGAATGGGTCTGCAATTGTAATGAACAGTGCTTTTCCATTTTTAGAACTGCCTGAAGTTTTGTATAAATATTATTGTTTTGACCATAACCATTATTTCCAAACTTAGAATAGTATTTATTGTAAGTAAAGCTGATGTAAATAGGCAAACTTGAAACAATGGGAGTTGTCACTTTTACAGGATGATTCATTTTCTAAAGTCATTGAAATAGTAGCATTAGTGATTAAATGTTTGTTTGACGTGCAATAATTAGTCTCAATAACTATCCTGTCAATTGTTTTTGTTAGAGTAAGAAGACGAGAGATACACAGCACATAAGAAAGAGTGGAGAGGAGAAATTGAGAGAAGTAGTAATGAAAGAGATGCATAATTTAGTAAGAGAACTCGAAAGGAAGAGATAAAGAGTGAAAGAATGTGAGGAGATATTGAATTAAAATGAAAGAAATTTGTTCTGAAACAGATGTATGATATAGTGATATGTTTTGAAAGGAAGACTCAGATAAAGATTGCAACAATATGAGAAGGTGATAAAGGGAGAGAATTTGTGAATGAAAGGGAGTGAGATCATTTAAAAGAGAGGGAAACAAAAGAGTGAGAGAATGTGAGAAGATAATAAAGTAAGAGATTTTTAAGACATAGAAATACAAAAAGGTAAATGGATCTGAATGGAAGAAGATGATGAAAGGAGAGACATTTTAAATTATGTATTTTAAAAATGATAATAAGCGGTATAAATGATTGAGAGAATTTGAATAGACGTGATGTACATTATACACTGATAGAATGTGCGGATTAAAAAAAAAAATGAAATTACAGTACTTCTTTTATCACGTTATATACAACCCAGCATCGGGAAAGGGTGATTAGTTTTTTCTACCATGAACGGAAAGAACAGATAAAAGAAGCATAATTATACCTACGATTAGACGCACTGAACAGCGCCTTCTATTAGCAAAGTCCCGCAGCATAATGTGTTAGCCTATTGACTTGTACAAAAACAATCTTTAATTTTATTTATATATTTTTGATAACGAAAAACACATCAACCTCCTTTTAATTGAAAACCTCAGCTTCGTCAAAATAGATCACCAGCTATATTGCCATTGTAACACAAGTGTGACGAGTTAAACGTTGAAAGCAATTTGCCACGCGAGTGTAAGGAGCAGGTAAGGATGTACATGTAGGTCAATCATACGAAGAAGAAAAAATGAGTTATTATAGATCAGTTATGATTGGTTAATTATGGCAATATGTGACAACCCCTCCCCCTTTCTAACAGTACTTTTCCTATTCAAGAAGCAAAGGTATGAATATTCATGACACTCATTTGGCTATTCGATTGTTTACAGAGGAGTGCAATCATACACTACTTCAAACTCCTCTAATTTCAACTAAGTATCGTACATAGTTTGATTGTTTATTTTAATGACTCTTTAGTTATCAAATATCATTGATAGTTTAATGATATGAATTTTTTTTTAATTTTAATATTCAAAATAATTTATATGAAGCGATTAGATGCATTCTTATAACAATACGTCGACGCCCCCACAAAAACAAAAAGACAAAGAAAATGCAACACATTTTAAAAACAATTCATTGTATTTTGCCCCTACCCCAAACGTAAAAAAAATCTTCCATGTGGGCATGCCTTGAACCATAATGCATGGCCCTACAGAGGTATTTTTCCTGTTGGGGGCTGGGGGAACATGCAATTAATTATTGAAAATTTGTTGCATTTTCTTTGTTTCTTTGTTTTTTTGTTTTTGTTGGGGCGTCGACGTGCCCTAGCGCCCACTGCGTACAGTCATGATTCATTGGCTAAGCAATGGCCTCGTTACTGTAAGCCCCCAGGATCAAAGTTATGACTTAAGGACGTAGGTCCCCTAGTTGATTAGCATAGTAGCACACACATGCTTTAGCAGTCACGCAAAACAAACACTCCCCACTTGTCATTCAATACAATCTGAGAATGTAAACTATTATCTAGATTTATTAGGAATAAATCATTGTCAAAATCATTCAATAAATTGGGGTAAAAATTATCATTCCACCATTATGGCCAACAGTCGACATCCTTCTTTAATTAGTATAGAAAAAATAACACATTGATCATCCGTTGCAGCGTAATTAAACACATACCACATATACAATATAAGTGTCGATGTTAATAGCCAAGAAAAACAAAAGTACGGCGAGTAGGTATATTTAAAGTACATATAAATAATATTAATAATAGCTCACATTCATATTGCGTCTATGTTTCTAGGCGCAGTATTACCCCGGTCATCGGATTCAGGCTTGCCCGCACACAATGCATGCAGATTCTCCACTCCCTAGGTAGCATTCCAGCCAGGATGCTCGTCATTTCAAAGGTTTATAATGATAAGTCGGGAGATGAAATAGGGTTATTTCTTCTTGTTTCTATCGTAATGTAATGATATGGATATTCTCGTGTTTACGTTTTCTCAAAGGTTCATTGACGTACATATACAAGGCAAATTCCTTGTATGCTATTTTTAACACCTGTTCCGAGACGTTGCGCTCTTAATTTTGGCTCTACTTTTTCGGCTTGGCCGATTGGATTAGGTGTCGCTGGGCGTGTCGCCACAGTTGACTTAAATTTAATCAGGCAAATTTGGGCAATAGATTTGTATTACAATTGGAAGGGTTTTTCCTTGTTGCCGGTCTGTTCACACTATCGAAATAGTATGAGAGGGGAAGTGAGGATTACAGGTGTGTAATAGCCAGAAGCATGTTGGGTCTCCGGGTGATTTGCATCTCTTGTTTGAAAGATTAGAATGTAAGAGACACGGGTGGGTGCGTGAAAGAAGTATGTGAGGAATAGAGATGCGGATCATCCGGAGCGCCTTATATCCTGGGGGTAAATCGCCAAGAAATATAGGACCTTTTAATACGGAAACTAATTATGGGTGAATTGATATTACGCAATTGCGTCTGTGTGACACGCCTCAATTTTTGGGTGCGCGAGGCGTGTCAGTTCGGGGTATAAAAACCGAGTTGCGTCTCTAGAGCGGGACCTCTTTTCCGTTACGATCGACATGAGTTGCTAATTTGTTTCGATTGGGTTGCCCAGCCCCAAAACATGAACTTCGTGATTTATTAATTCTTCGTTTATTTTAATAAATCTTCAACTCCAATCAAGAATTTGTTTCAGTGACTTTGATTTATCTTCGTTTTCTACACTTCAAGAACTAAAGCTATACTTTAACATTTTCTGAGTCGGTACTAGGCGGGGCGGTTTTGGCCACCGGGCCGTCTCGCCGTGGATCGCTTCAGTAACGTGCATTTCAACATTTTTTTCAACGATTTAACCAGCTTGTTTCTATGGTAACTTTAACAACAACAATGGTCGATGCTATCCCTTAATGCTATTCCATAGTTTCGATCCACTCAACATGTTTCCAACACCCAAACCTTTTTTTTTTTTACCAGTGCACCCACAACAAAAAGTGAGTCACCCTTACTCAAATTGATGAGTCACTGGTTTGTCCGTACAGCGAAACACTTGAAGGATCATGTGAGTCACTATGACTCGATACAAATGAGTCTTCGGACTCACTTGAAGTGAGTCTTAGATAAATAAGACTCATTTGTATCGAGTCATAGTGACTCACATGATCCTTCAAGTGTTTCGCTGTACGGACAAACCAGTGACTCATCAATTTGAGTAAGGGTGACTCACTTTTTGTTGTGGGTGCATCATGACATAGACCCCCCTACTCCCTAGGCCTATCACACACATACCATACCATGCCAGAGTCACTGTCCACATTTGCAATGGAAAATGTATCCTAAAATATCACATTTTAGCGATGTAATCGGTGGTCCCGCTACCCGAATCTGAAAATCTACTTTGTACGCACTAAATTAAGCCTTAACTTGAGATTTATTTGTCACCCATACTGTCACGAAACAATCTTGAATTAATTCGTTTTACATCAAATAACAAGGATCTAGGAGTTTCGTTGTATAAAACAATGATGCAAGATCATGCATGTTTTCATTCGACACGGCTTCGTGCGATACAGTAGAATCTATATAGTTAAGTTACACACAGCCTCATCAACTCGAGTGCGGATATCGTAAAATGAACGCATGCATCATTTGTATAATAATCAGAGATTCAGCCCACGAATCCAGTCATAAAAATCATCGTTTAAAACCATATGAATAATTATGCGTACCAATTTTTCACTAGCTGCAGTCAAAACTCTTCTGAATCCAAGATATAAGATGGCGACGTCGCGTCGTCGATCGGGAATTCAAATAAAGAAATAGACGATCGTCTATGTCTATTTGGTTGTTATCGACGATCGTCTATTTCTTGATACAAGAAATAGACGATTCAACTTTAACTTACCAGAAAGAGTAGGTAGTATTGGAAATTCGTTTTATTACAATGCCATAAAACATTGGAATTCCCTTCCCAATGGTGTAAAAGAAATAGGAAACTATGATCATTTTAAGAGGAAATTAAAGGAATACCTAATACTTGACAGTCAGAGAAGAGAAGTGAATGACATGTTATATGATTGAAATTTTTATTCTTCTGTCGGTTCATACCTTTTCATGTTGTATATACTTATGTTTTCGTACGTTATAGAAATTCTACAAATTCATCATTATTTTCCTCTTCTTCCTTCTCCTCTTTTTCTTCTTCTCCTTCTTCTTTTTCTTCTTGTACTTAATATCATTTCTATCATCAGTTTAATGTTGTTATTATTATTATTATCTTTAATAAGTAGTTCTTTTAATTTTCTTATCTGTCTGTAAATATTACTATTTTAACTTATTAATTTTATACATGTCTGTAAGGGACCCCACTGGAAATAAGCTCTCGAGCTTTCGTGGGTTATCCTGTTCAAGCTGACTTATTTTTGATCTGTTATTATTGTATATTGTTGTATGTTGGAAGCTTGTCGAATAAAAATCAATCAATCAATCAATCAATATGGCTCGAGAATGCGCATTTTGGATGACGTCACGAAAGCATGCGCGCGCATGCATACAGCCTCACTTTCAAGTTGACTCACTTTTTTCTTCTAAAATGCTCTTATGTCGATCTTGACTCATTTTTTAAGGACCATGTGAGTCAGTCGAAGCATTTTGCAAATGCGTCAGCTCATGATAGACACACTGGTGAAATATAAATGAGTCAATAGAGACTCATTGGTTGTTACTAATGAGTCAATTTACACCTGACTCACGAAAATTATGCTTAAATGTGTCAAATGACTCACTTTTTGTTGTGGGTGTGTGTTCATCACTCTTAAACCAAAGAAGGTTCGTAACTCCGAAAGTGTATAGCTTCGAAGGGTGGG